>JBAMNC010001297.1:0-123893 GCA_037902135.1 Cetoscarus ocellatus
ACTCAGAGCTGTTGTTCTCTGGATAAGTGAAGAAAACTTCATATTCATATTTGTCTCCTTGTCTCCTCAGGGGTCCATTCAGCGTGGTGCGGAGATGTATCAACAGGGAGACGGGGCAGCAGTTCGCCGTCAAAATCGTGGACGTGGCTCAGTTCACGTCCAGTCCAGGACTCAGCACCGAGGGTAAGACCGTGTCTCTGCTGTGTTTATCGTTGGTCATATGAAAGTATGGAGGTGGTCTGGGTCTGATGTGTGCCCCTCAGACTGTCGCACAAAGACCAGGTTTGGTCACTTTTTCCTGCAGTGTGAACATAACTTTAGTGTCTTTCCTGACCTTTACTCCTTGTTTGTGAACTTTCCTGTTAATGAAATAAAATATGGAGGTAAATACTCTAATGCCATGTTTGGTTTCATGGGTGGATCCTGATGGTCAGAGGTTTCAGAGTGAGCTATGGCATGTTGAAGTTTGTAAATGCTGCTGCCTGGACCTCCTCTCTGCAGCATCAGGACCTGAGACTGAGATTTTTTCTTAATGGGACAGTTTGCATTAATGGACATTTACATGTAAATACATGAGGTTCTAGCCAAGTGACTAATTCCCATCCCCAGTCCCATTGGCTGGTTGATGTCAACATTGAAAACAAACAAACATCAGTAATAGGAATAAAACCCACAGAGCATATTAAAAGACAAGCAACGTACATAAACGACATATAGTCCAAAATATAACAGGTCAGGGGTTGGGGGACTATGGGAATTGTACACAATGAGTTATAAAGAGCTGGAGTGTTAATTAAAGTGCCAAATGCTAAAGTGCAGAGTGCTACCTGCCTGAGCTCAGGTCTTCATCATACTGCACAGCAGTGTTCATTTTGTTGGCTAATTATTTTCATCATAGTTTTCATCAACAACCTTTTTTCCCCTGATGAAAACTAGCCAGTAACTCATAAAAACAAGTGCACATGGACAAAAACTCAAACTAAATTAACTGACATTTCATCAACAAATAAAAACTAGACTAAAATGTTTGACAGAGACTTAATCCAATCAGACCTAATTTGGTCATGTAGATGTGTAGTACACACATGTCGCACCGACTGCCATGATCAGCGCCCTCGCCGTCGTCGGTGTCCAGTAACGCCCCTGCTAGAATCCATCACCTCCCAGCTGCTCGCTCCTCTGGTTTGTTTTCATCGTTGTCCCTCGCTTCCCCGCAGAAAGCTGAAGCAGTCTCAGTAATCAGCACACACTCTGACACACAGACCACAGGAAGTGGGTCAAATGGTTCCTGTCCTGGCGCTGGATTGGCCGGCTGGGCCTCACACCCTCATGTCGGCCTGTCTGGCGAATAGGTCAGCCCTCTTGGGGGCGGGGGACTCGCCGGAGAACGAGCAGCATTCATCTTCTGTCGCCGTCTGCTCGCCTCCTGCATCCTCCATCACTCCTTCACTCACATGCTTCCTTCCCTTTCTGCCTGATCCCTTCATTTCCTTCCTCTGTCCTTCAACCTGAAAGGGACTGATCGTATGTTTTCCCGCGTGTCACTGAATCGTTTGTCCTTTCAGAATAATAAATCAGACGGTTCAGTCCTTGTGGGTCAGCAGTGATGAAGTTAACATAAATATCAGCAGAGATGCACTTCAGCTCCGCCCACCTCCACTCCTCACTTGTTTTGAATGGAGAATCGTCTTCATTAACACTCCTCACAGTGTTTTTATTTAGTGACACCAGTTCACTCAGTCGTCAGTGATCAGTCCATCCTGAGGTCACAGCAGACGTTTCTGCTTTAAAGTCTTGTGGTGGTTTGTGTTTCTCCCTCTCGGCTGTGGAGGCGTAGAAACTCCTGCTGGGAGTCAGGACCGGCAGAGAGAAACACGCTCAACACCGACCTGCAGACGAGTGAGTCGGAGGTTTTACACCGTCAGGGACGAACGTCACTATTTTTGCTTTGATGGATTTTCTTCCTTTCTTTCACTGCCTCATGTTGTTGTTAACGTCCTCCTGCAGCTGCAGCTCCTGTGAATATTCATCTCTCTGAAACAGGGAGTGTGATCATTGTACCTCTGAGAGAGGAGATATTAACACTTCATGCATTGAAAAGAGCGTAGTGATCAATCTGCAGGAGAGTGAAGGTCTCAGCTCTGCAGGAGGAAGAGGAGGAGAGATGGAGACAAAGGAACTCTGGGAAATCAGATTATTGATAATGAAACTTCTGACAGTTACTGGGCAGCCGTCTGAGCCTGTGCCTCTTCTGGGAGCTGATCTGTGAACAAGCAGCAGAAAGATGAACCTCAACCTTATCGATCCTTATTGGCCAGTCCAATCGGTCTGTCCATTTTCCTGGAGGTGACCTGTAGACTGTTGGTATCACACCAAGTTTTTCTCTTAGTTTTACATAGAAATGTCCCTAAAGCTTAATTCAGGCTGCTCTTAAAGCCACTGTGTGCAGATTGTTCTCCATCTCGTGCTGAAACTGTATTTTGCATTCAAACGAATAGTGATCTCTTGCGCCTCGCTCTTTCAAATGTGTGTTGTAACCCAAACCGCTGAACTCTACGGTAGCCGGTATGTGCCTAGAATCTGTGTCAACATGTCATCCAGCACTTCATCGAGTTTTCTTTCTGGTAAAGAGGTACGGTATTTCAAACAAACTGCAATCTGTGTTGAGTCATTAGCATTAGCATGTATAAGTCAGTACTCCTTGAGCAGCAGTGAATACAATAGTGGTAGTGAATTATGTTCGCTTGCTCTGAGTGAAAACGCGTTTAGCCTTAGCCAGCAGTGCTGTGTAGTGCTTTATGTCCCTCTGTGCTGTTCATAGTTTTCATAGACTGGAAGGACATGGAGCGTCTATAGGACTTACCCGTGCCATGTAAATACAGATAAGAAATTCTTCGCTCAGGAGAACAAGTCAGATTTTTAATGGAGGCAATCTGACAAAAATTAGGATATATTTATGAATGTAGACGTTTTTAGCTCATAAATTACATAAAACGCTACACATTAGGGCCGAACGATTTCAGGAAAAGATCTAATTGCGATTTTTCTGGCAGATATTGTGGTTTCAATTTTATTCACGATTTTCTTCAAATCAAGCTTCAGTGCAGTATTCACTATCATTACAATGACATTTACAAACATGACAGAAAATAACATCTTACCATCAAACATTAAAGCTATTACTCTAAGGCAAGGATGAAAACTAAAGGTAAGATCTGCTTCCAAATGTATTTATTAACAAGAAACATGTGTGCACACTCTTTAAAATACTTGACCAAAGGCAGTTATTACAACTGAAGAACTAAAAGAGCATCTTTGACTGTATTAACTTAAAAAATAATGTAGAGCAAAAAATCCTTAATTGTGTTAAGTTGAAAGAGTTAGATAAAAGGTGAAATAAGTAGTAATAGGAAAAATAAAATTCAACAATTCCAATAAAGGAAAAAAGCCAGCCATGCCATACCAGCATGTCAGCCTCTGGTGGTTTTGGACATGAGCGCTGACGTGACAGCATGAACACAGCAGATCCTGTCAGGTCAGTCAGGAGCTGCAAAAAAACAACTGCAGCTTCAGTGGTCACATGATCACACTGTCTGAAATCACGATTTTCAATCAAAAACGATTTATTGTCTTCTGCAGAAAAACCCTCAGATCTCCATCTGCAGCCTTTATTTCAGATTTTGGGAACATTAAATTAAAAAGTCGAAGAACTTCATCTTCGGGTTTGGAGGTACTTTCACACTCCAGTCATCCACGGCTGGAGCCACTTGAATGTCCTCTCTTCTCTGGACCGTGCTTGGACCTCCTCCCATGGCCACTTTCTTGACGATCACGAAGTGAAGCACCATGGTTGTGTGGGGGGGTGCAGGCACACCCTCAGAGAGATGGCTGGATCTCAGCAGCTCTCGGCTGGAGGGGGAAGCTGCAGCGGCTGCATCTGTGTGACGGCGTTCTCCATCAAACACCTCCTCCGTCTGTTTGTGTCCTTAAATCAGACAGAACGTAAAGTCTCTGCCTCTCAGGGGTTTACCGTCACACTCCTCTGGCTCTCAGGCTGTCGTTTCTCCATGCTGAGTCCTCCTAAAACATCCTCCTGTTTGTTTCTCTCTCTGCTTCACTGACCTCCCACATTAACCTCCTCCTCTCCAGGAGCCAATTACAGGTCCAAACAGCAGCTGTGGAGCTGCAGAGAGCTCAGACAGGTTTCCATGTGCATATGAGACTGTGGATGAGTCATCAGGACGTCCCTGTAACGTGGAGAGAGAGCCGATTTTATATTTTTCTCTGCCAACAGTTACAGCCGGAGCAGAGCTGCAGGGTTTGATTTACCTGAGGTGTTTGAGGGAACATCTGCAGGATCAGAGTCAGGTTAATTAACCCACAGTACGATCAGAGCTCACAGGATAATCAGCCTGATTTAAGGCCTGATCACCTCCTTCAGCTGAAGGCAGGAGGAACAGGAGTATCTGCAGGTTAAAGACGCCAGTGAAACGAAGTGCTGGAGAATAATTCAGAAAAATCTTTTAGGGGTGCTGGTTTGGCGAAGTGCGAAGCAACCAGGCACGACCCACGTACATGAATCCAGCCTGTGGCCCGTTTGCAGAGTCCTCCCTGCTCCCTCTCATCCCCCTTTCACAAGCCCATCCACTGTCTCTCTCTCTCTCCTGTTAATAAAGGCACAAAATACCCCAAAAATAATCTAAATAAAGAAAGAATGTTTTACATTAATTTACTAAGACACTACAGCTAGAGGCGATATGGAAGTAGAAGAACAATTCCACATTTTTGTTGAAGCATTATCACAATCTCAGTTTTATCACAAATCTTTATGTTGTCATTTTAAACACTTATTGTAAAGTTACTGAGCACAGCCAAACTTCTATCCATTATTATCCTTTTAAAGGAGAAGGAAGGAAGTTCAAATACTGAACTGAGAATATTATTTATGCAGTTAAAACTTCAGCCAGGCTTTGCATGTTGGTAACAGCATAAATATTTCCCTTTAAGTTAAACCATTGGGTAAAGGCAGTGGGGGGGTCTCCAATAAAACAATTAAATATGAACAATTAATTTCTTTTATTTGTGTTGCATTCTGAAGATTTTATTGAATAAGTTTGTCCACCTTCAGCACCTAAACGATCTCTCTGCTTTGACAGATCACCAAAACATTTCAGATCTTCATGACCTAAGATCGTCCTATCACCCAGCCCTACTGTGAGCTGCAGGGGGCATCTTTGTCTTTATTTCACATTATTGATATATATGGACATTAATTATTCTGTTAATTATAAAGAGGGATACAAGTATCTCCCATATACTGTCTGAAATCTTCAGGATTTCACTGAGGGTGCCCTTTCATAAATCAATAGGGTCATTAATTAAAGGATCGAATGTTGTTTTATTGTCTATGACATGGCTGACCTCTGACCCTGAAGCAAACGTGGCAGTTTAAGTGAAGTGGACAGTCTGTGCCCCCAAACAAAAAACATCAGAATGGATATTGAGGATAATGAAATAAAAATATCAACATATTGGATGTTGTGACTGACAGAATTATCATCCAGTCACATCCAGGATGTGTTTCTGTTTGGGCACAGGCGGAGGAACACACAGGTGTTTGTTGTGTCGTAAAATAGTCCCAAACTCAGAGACTTAAACCGTCACCCGATCAAACATTTAGCCAAACAAATGTGTAGTTTCATGGCTCATTTTTACATAAAACTCTGGATTAAGCAGCACATCTGTACTCTCCAACAGCAGTGAACCTGAAACAACCCAACTCCAAAAACACTGAATTGTCCCTTTAAAAAAATGGGTGTTATTGTTTAAGGTCGTATTTGTTCATTTTAGTCAGGATCTGTCGGAGGTGACGCAGGACTCTTTTGGAGCTCCTCCATTTTTAGGAGGATTCAATCATCTCTCAGCTCCTGGAGAACCTCAGGACTGATCAGCTGTTCTGTGTCTTAAATATAAATCCTACAAACCCGAATCCTCTCTGTCTCTGTTTTCAGACCTGAAGAGGGAGGCCAGTATCTGCCACATGCTGAAACACCCTCACATCGTGGAGCTGCTGGAGACCTACAGCTCAGACGGGATGCTCTACATGGTCTTTGAATTGTGAGTGAGAGAGCCAACCAGGAGCCATCACACCTGAGGGCCGTCGGGGGGGCTGTTACTGCAGCGTGAGGAAGAGGAGGGGGCGCTTTGATTGGAGGAGGCTCCTCCAATAAGGAGGAGGCGTTAGAGCTCCATATATGTGGAGACGGAGATGAGATTAGGACTTCACTACCTCCATCTTCTCCTTCAAAGGGACCGTCTTCCTCCCAGCATGCTCTGCATCTCCATCCCCGCTCTCCCCCAGAACGGATTTCTTTATCGCTTAATTCTGTTATCGGGCGGGCGGAGGGGGGGGGGGGGGGGGGCCAGAAAGAGGGAGAGAGAGGGAGAGAGGGAGAGAGAGGGAGAGAGGGGGAGAGAGGGAGAGAGAGAGAGGGGGAGAGGGAGAGAGAGGAGAGGGGAGAGGGAGGGGAGAGGGGGAGAGTGAGAGAGGGAGAGAGAGAGGGGGAGAGAGGGAGAGAGAGGGAGAGAGGGAGGGAGAGAGAGGGAGAGAGAGGGAGAGGAGGGAGGGGGGGGAGAGAGAGGGAGAGGGGGAGAGAGGGAGGGGGGGGGAGAGAGGGGGGAGAGGGGGGAGAGAAAGAGGGGGGAGAGAGAGGGGGGGCGGGGGGGGAGAAAAAGCTTGCAGAAAAGCAGAAGAAGTTGATTCAAAGAGGTTTTTCCTGGTTCAGGATCTCGGCTCTGCTCAGGGCTCTGGTTCATGGATGTGCTGGAGCTCACAGGGAGCAGCAGTGCAGATGTGATCAGGATCATTTTATTTATCATGATCAGTATTTATATCAGCATATACTCAGTCACACATTTAGATCCCACGTCTCCTGCGTGCACGAGGTGCCCCCATGCAGAGAGGGTACTGTAGGTCGGGGGGGCAACTTTGACCACCAAGATGAAAAATACATCGTTTTTTTCAGTGCCTGAGGGCCGCGCTGCTATAAATTGTCGGGCACTCTCAATGAGGAAAAAACTGTTTAAATAAACAAAAAATAGCAAAATAAAGCTTCAAAAACGGATTACACCAACATTAATATATTTGAACTCAAACACAACTAAAAAATCATGATTAAATGAGCATGATGCATAACTAAAGCCAATTTAAACTTCTCTTTAATGCAATAAAAGAATGAATGTTTACCAGTTTTTAAAGTACAAATATATTATCTTTACCATTGTTTCCAAATATAGTTTTTACTAACACTATGTTTTATATTTTGATGCCTCATTAAAGACTTTTAGAGATTCAAGCATAGCAAAATAAGTTCTTTAAAGACTTGTGAAAACAGAAAATATTTGATCACCTATCCTAATTTGTACATAATGGAGTGCTGGTTACTCATGATCAATCATATTTAGCAGGTTTTGTTATGTTTTCTTCATATTTACAATTTGGGTTTTTTGGGGGGAAATGATTGTTTGGCCACATAGAGTGAGGTGAAGGGCCACATGTGGCCTCCAGACCGCCAGTTGCCCACCCCTGCTATAGAGGGGACATTTGTTAACTGAACACCTGGATGTACAGCTGATTAGGGCTGCTCACCTGTGGTGGAAGATCATAATCTGGATTATTTTGATAGAGATTGAATCATGGTCATAGACCTGGTTACTCTGAACACACCGTCATTTTAACACTGAAGAACTCTCCTGGGATCTTTCTGTCCCACCTGGACCCTCAGACTTCATTAGATGGTCGACCTGTGGTCTGCTCTCACCTGAAGTTTTAATCATCCTGACCTTTCAGAGGCAGACGCCGCCGACCTTTAGCTCACTCTTCATCTCTCTTTAGTGACGTCTCCATCCACCAGCTAAAGGACATTTTTAAATCACTCAGAGAAAAACAGCAAAGCTGCAAATTCAATAAAACCTGAAATCTAGAAAAAAAATTACTCCGTGAGGAGGAGGGAGAGTCATCGAGGTCTCTGATTAACCCGAACCCACGTCCTGACTGTTCTCTGGTTTATTCTGCTGTCTGTGTTTGTTTGTGAGGGCCTCTGAGTTAAACTGAACTTTTTCTGATTAGTCTTTTTTATTTGTTATTACTATTATCACCATTATTAAAGTTATTGTTATTTTTATTACATATTCTGAGTTTTAACTTTTTTAAAAATGTTTTTACGAGTCTTTCTTTCGTTGTTGTCTCTTATTGTTTGGTTATATTTCTGCATTATTTCATTTGTTTGATTTTATATCTGTTTGTTGTCTCTGTGCAGCACTTTAACTTTGATATTTTTAAAACTGTGCTGTATCAATAAAGTGGATTAGATTGAAAACACCTATGAGGAACTACACGTGTTTCAAACTTTGTTAAATATTATTCAGGTATTTTATTTATTATTTATTTATTCTAAATGACTGAAACCTCTTCTGCAGGTGTGTTGGTCTGACTGTCAGGCTGATTTACTTTGTTTAAAATCTCTGAAATGTACTAAATTATTATTTAAAGTTGGGTTGATTTAGCGTCTCCCTGTTTCAGCATGGACGGAGCTGATCTTTGTTTTGAGATCGTGAAGCGAGCAGATGCAGGTTTCGTCTACAGTGAAGCTGTGGCCAGGTGAGACACTTTTGAGGGACTTTTGAATTATATTTGGAATAAAAACACTTTAATTTAATGATGTGAATCTGTTTGCTCTGCAGTCACTACATGAGGCAGATCCTGGAGGCTCTGCGTTACTGTCATGACAACAACGTGATCCACAGAGACGTGAAGGTAGGTCAGAGGTCATCGAGCTTCTTCAGCCTGAACTCCACAGGTGACACATATGAAATTCAGACGTGGTTCTGGAGTCTGCCTGAAGGTTCTGGGACTGAAACTGAGGCTGAATTTGCACCCAACAGGACTCAGTGTAGTTTGATTTTTATTGGATTAATCATGAGTTCATGATTCTGTCATTGTGATAGTTTGACTTTAAACACGTCTCATTAAAAAGTCCTTTAACTGGGGCCATAAATGTCTTTATCCTTAATGAAGGCTTTAAAAACTGCTCCACATTAGTCACAGACTGAAATGATTCTGCATCATTAATGCCACAAAAGCCTTTTAATGTCTCTAACTCTTCCTGCTCCTCATGCTCTGATCACTGATCACGTATGAACTCTGCTCACAGGCACACTGTGCACGGAGCTCTGATTTTGGTGCTGCGTTAAAAAAATCTTGACAAAGTTGACTTTATGGCCTTCATCATCCTCGTGTTTGACAGTTTTCTAATTTGTAGTGAAGTGCAGCCTCCGGGCTGATGGTTCCTGTTTCTGAGGAGGATCCAGCGCAGTGATGTGTGGATAGTGTTTGGACTCTTGGCTTCATCATCAAAGGATCTAACGTGATGATTATTGATTAGAAAATCAGCTGATGTGTTTTCATTATCAGGATCAGAGGTTCTCTTTAATCAGAGCATGTGTTAATCAGGCCTCAGGGGTACGGTGTGCATCTTTAGGAAGATTGTGATTGAAAGATGACCAGTCACCAATCAACCTAACGAGCATGTTTGTGGTCTGTGGAGGAAGCCGGAGTGCCTGGAGAGAACCCACGCATGCACCGGGAGAACATGCAAACACACAGAAAGGCCCTGACTGACACGGGGATCGGACCCACAGCCTTCTTGCTGTTGGCACGTGCACTACCTGCTGCACCACTGTGTCTGGTGGTGCAGCATCTCCTCACATAGAACATGGATGTGCGTAGTCTAACCCGGTCCACCACACAAGACCAGAGCTCATCTGCAACCCCTCGGCCGTGCTGGCACCACTGAGCACTTTGAACGACCCAAACTGATCCAGATTTAGAAAGTAAGAAAATGTAAGCAGAGCAGCACAAAGCGACGTTACAGCGAGTAAAAATAAACTCTGAACAGAAACACAAATGTCAGGAAAGTTTGAACGCTGACGTCTGAACAAACTTTTCTGCAGAGACTTTTGTTTTTATTCCAGGAATCTTCCTTTACCTCTCGCAGCAGCACGCCGCTCTGTCCTCAGTTCACCTGTATGAAGGTAAAATACACGCCATCGCCTGTGTCTACATCACAGCGCTCTGTGTTCACTGAACCCTGCAGCTGCCGTCAGTCAGAAGGTGTTTCACCTTCAAAAACCAGCGCTCACGTCGGCGCCTCAAATCGGAGCCAAACCAACTCATTTTATCTTCTGCAGCAGCGAGAGGCTGACGAACACGAGGCGGTGGAGGTCTGCGGCGAGAACACAGATAGACTCGCAGACGTCCTGGCTGATTTATGGACACGGCGCTTTAATGAATTCAGTGACTTTCATGCAGCAGCGCTCGCTCGGCTGATCCATATTCAACGAGGATGCCTGTTTACACTCCAGAGTGTTACCTGTAAGAGACATTAATCTGCTCGGTTCATCTGATGAAGCTACAGCAGCCATCGTTAGTGCGTGATAATGAACGAGGAGGTGGTCAGGAGTCAAAGTGAGAGCAGCTCTGAAGCCTCTGTCAGGTTTATACTTTAATGAATCACATCGTCATGGAGTTATAACGCAGCAGTGTGGTCTCACACCAGCGACTGAAAACTTCAAACCTTCACACTGCTGCACAGATGCTCCTCTCTTTGTGTGTTTGTGGAGGACGTTCCTGTTTGGACAGCATTACCTGGAGGTCTTCTTAAAGCTACCTGGACTACCTGATGCAAGTCCTTAAAGCCGAGCGTCCTAGCTTCTGTTGACCAAAGAGCAAACACTGAACTTTTACATATCATTTCATTTTCTAAATAAAAACCCTTATTGATGCTCTTTAAAGATCTGAGTCCTGTCTGTACCACTATTAGGATTTTTATACTGGGAGGTTCACTTGTTCAACTGCTTGTTAACCCTAATAACTAATTAGCCAATCACATGGCAGCTTCTCAATGCATTTGGTCACATAGAGATTGTCCAAACGACCTGCTGAAGTTTGAACCAATCATCAGAATGTAGTAGAAAGGTGAATCAGGAGCCTGAATGTGGAATCATTGTTGGTCTGTTAGAAACTGCTTTCACACAACCATCTCTAGGCTTTCCAGAGAATGGTCTGAAGAAAAGAGAATATCCAGTGAGCAGCAGTTCTCTGGGCCAAAATGCTTTGTTGATGTCAGAAGCCAGAGGAGAATGATCAGAGTGGTTGGAGGAGATGGAAAGACAACAGGAATTCAAATAACCACTCAAGGTCTGCAGAAGACTATTTCTGAAGCCTACAGCAGAAGGAGACCACACCAGGTGCCACTCCTGCCAGCAAAGAACAGGAAACTGAGGCTACAGTTCAGTTTGGTGTGAACATCATAAAGCATGGATCCATCCTGCCTTGGATCAGCGGTTCAGGCTGCTGCTGGTGGCCCCTTAGTCCCACCTGAGCATGGTTCAAACCCCACAGCCTACCTGAGGATTGTTGCTGACCATGTCCATCCCTTTATGACCACAGTGGACCATCTTCTGATGGAGACTTCAGCAGCTCCATGTCTCAGAGCTCAGATCATCTCACACTGGTTTATTCACTGTACTCCAGTGGCCTCCACAGTCACCAGATCTCAATCCAATAGAGCAGCTTTGGGATGTGGTGGAGCAGGAGATTCTCATCATGGATGTTCAGCATCTGTGTGATGCTGTCGTGGAGATCTGGACCAGCATTTCTGAGGGATGTCTCAGCAGCTTGTGAGGCTCTGAAGGTGAAGGAGGTCCAACCTGGGACCAGAGAGGTGTCCCTAATAAAGTGTCCCACGGTATTTAAGAGTCAGATTGATGGATGAATTTAGTTTGTTAGCTTAGCTCCTCGGTTATGTCACAGAGCTTTATCTGCTCAGCCAGTCTGAAGGTTCGAACATGATGGCGTTAAGGTGGCGTACAGCCTGACCGTCTTTACTCTCAGTTGTTGTTTCAGGCGTAGACGCCGCTGCAGCCATCTTGCTTTGTACCTGAGCTCTGAATCACACGTGCAGTCAAACATCACATTAAGGGTGCAGAGTGCAGCGGGAGCCTTTCTCAGGTGTTTTTGTAAATGTGTTCTCCGTCTAAAGGTCAGAGTGTGATTATAATGATTACAGGCTGTGTTTGTGCTGCAGGTACTCATTATGGCTGACTCCTTTTTACTTTTATAATGACGGGGTCTGGTCCATCAGAAAAGAGAGACTTCATCCACGCTGTCGTCTTTCCCTTTTTATTAAAGCAGCGCCACAGCTCCGCTCTGCTCTGGCTCTAATGTGAGATCTGCTCTTCAGCCTTTATTTCTGTTTCATCACCTCTTTAATGAAGCAGATCATTGAGCTGCACTGTGTTTGGATTATCATCTCCCCATGCTCTCATTGTTTCCAGGTATTAGTCACCTCCATCAATAGACCGATCCGTCTTTATGCTCCTCTGAATGAATCACAGCTCAGGCTGCAGGTCCAGGAGCCTCAGAAACATCTCTGCAGACTCTGCTCCTCACTGCACTGAGATGCGACCACGGAGGAGGCCAAAATTTAAAATACAGCCTAAGGTTTGGCCAAACAGGATCGTTCATTAAACAGGCGGTGTTTTAGTCAGAATTGAAGCTGCAGCGGCGTTAGTCGGGTCCTCACCCTGCCACACGCCCCTCATGCCCGTTGGACCCACAAAGTCCATTTTGAAGTTTTCATTTGACCCTTTTGACCTGCTTAAAGTCAGACTGAGGTGTGTGCCTGCAGCTCTGGGAGGATCCAGCACGTTATGCAGGCAGACAGAGAGAATCAGTTCATTTAAATGGAGAGAGTCAGGAAACACATCCTGTCTTTGAGATTGTATTGCCACTAACTTGTACCTACAGACTGGATTTGAAGCTGAAAAGAGTCACAGGCCTTGGACCTCCAAATCTCCAATTAACATGTTGTTGCTATCTGTTACTGTTTTAGAGATGTGACAGTTTAAGTTTTGTGCCAGTTTTGGTAAGGCTGTGAGCATGTTTAGGGGAGATTTTAGGGTGAAGTCTTATTTTGAAATCCAAATTGCCAACTTCCTGTTGGCGAATTGATCTCTGGCGGTTTGATCTCTCTGCGACTTTCCTACTGGCTGTGAGGGCTGTTTTAGTGTGCCTTAGAGAGCACATTTTGGCATGTTGGGGGGGTTGATTTTTTAAATTTTATCAAATTTTTCACCAGATCTGTGGCGTGTGCTGATTTTGGTTTTCTTGAGTGTGTTCAGGGGGTCAAATTAAGGTTTAAAGATCTGTAAGTATAATAATGCTGCTTTCCATTTACATCTGAACTGGGAAGAGGGGAGCGGGAATGACGTCATATCCGAGTTATCAGTTACAAAGTCGGAAAAACTCGCTGACCATACCAGGCTAGTGTTAGCCGTTGTTAGCACGCCCTGCGCTGTAGTTCGCACATACCACATGGAGAATGTAAATAACACTATAGCCACATTTCCACATATATACGTCAGACCATACTATGTATACGGGTGATTTAGTGCGACAAACACGAGTCAGAAGTGCTAATAAACAGAATATTACAGGAGCTTAATAACCGTTCCCACTGGGGGCAGCCATCTTGGATTGTTAACCCGGGGGTGGTGAGGATCCCCTGACCTCCACTTTTATTCGAGACTAAAAGTCTGATCACGTGACCCACCTGCAGATTAAATGTCGCCCAGGTGAGACAGAGATGAAGACTGAACACCTGAATGTCAGCCGTCTTCACACAGAGACGCAGTCCTTGTCCAATCAGACGCCTTTATGAGACTCATGGAGGACGTCGGCCATGTTGTTAGCTCTGTTTGTTTCATCATGTGTGGCTAACAGGCGAGCTACCTGCTGCAGGTAACGGCCGTGAAGTTCTGTCAAACATCGGAGGATGTCCTCGTCTCTGCTGATGGTCTCAGAGCTGCTTCATTGTCCATGTGGTGGAGGAATCAGCCCTCAAGTCAGGATGGATGCTGTGGGACAGTTTTATTTTTCTGTAGTTAAAGAACATTCTAGTGCCGTCAGTATCTGAGATTATCCTCACACCTGAGCTCAGAAAACTTCCCTCTGATGAGTGTTCAGGGTCTGAGACTGACGGCCAAACCTCCCTCCTCTGAGCTGAGAGCGTTTAACTCCGACAGACAAACACGGTCATCCTTCATGGAGTTTGTTTTTAACGGCGGGGACGAGCGCCGGAGCTAATGCCTCTCTGAGGAGGGGGGGGCTGTCTGAATGAGAGAGACTGATGAGACTCAGAGCAGGTTAGTGAGGGCTGGAGAGGCCGGGCCCGCTCTTCAGAGACACGCGTGGTTTAAAGCACTGGTTCTCAGCTGGTCTGGCTTTGGGACCCACCATCACCCCTTCATTTCAAGCTGTGACCCCCAAATTGAGGGAAATTTTCATTGAGTAAAAAGGTGCTGCACTTTGAACCTGGGACAGTCCAGAATATCACAGTGTAAATATACAAAAAAGTTTTGTGAGAAACCAGAATGACCTGCAATGCTGGAGAGGGGAATAATCCCTTTTACACTCAATCAGCTGCATTTCAATTGAAACCAAAAAGTGTATCTTAAGGACATGATTACTTAAGGTCTTAAGTAATCATTTCAGTCAGTAGCACTGAATCAGCTGTTGATCACTGGGCTGTCACAACACACAAAACACCTCAGTAACTTCAGCCTTTTGTAACAGACTCCACGGTGTTTTCATGGACAAACAGGAAATAAAAAAGTCCAGCTGTTAAAAGCAATTTCAAAAATTATTAAAAATGTGTAGCTGAAGCTGAGTACCTATTTATTGCATATATAACAAACTCCCATGGATTGAAATGTGTGTCAGTTATCATTACAAGGTATTATCGCCACCTACTGTTACGGAGTGGGAAAAGACGGCACTCCACTGCATGAACATTCCCTTTCAAAATAGAAGCACAGGACTTTTGTCCTAACACTTTTTTACCCAGGCAAAGACTCGCGACCTATCCAACAAGGGTCCGAGACCCAGTTGAGAATCACTGGTTTGAAGGACCAGCCCTCTTTAGGCCACGCCCACAGCGCCCCAGAGCCAGATCGCTTTGAGCCTGAAGCTCAGGCAGCAAGTCCTGAGACCGATGACCGGTTATTTTTATTTTACAGTCAGATGAGTCTTCTCTGTACCTGCATAATGAGCTCTCAGTTGTGATTTTTGATTTTTTTTCTATTCAAACCAAAAGAAATAACTCATTTTAATAACACAGATAGTTAGTTATTCACCCAAACTTTTTAATTAAAAAAAGATAAAAATGTCAAAATGTAAGTGCAAACTTGACTTTTTCTAATCAAACATGGTAATGAAATAATGACATTAAACCAGCTTTAAATCTATTAATACTACTACAACTATAAATAAATAATGTGTTTTACATTCATTAACACTGCTAACTGTGTCAAAACACTTTAAACCCTCACAAATTCATCATAAATCAATAACACCAGCGTGTCAGTCCTCCTCTCTCTGGTCATTCACCAGGTGACCACATCACTGCTCTCCCTCAGTAACAGGGATGACGGGGCTGCTCTCTGGACTCATATGTACAGAAGATATAACTTTAATATTTGCAGACATTAGGGATGCACAATAAAGTTTTTTTGCCGATATATCCAAATGCATTATTGTAGATACTGATATTCTACTTTACATCATGACAGTGGACTTGTTGCCTACAGTGGTAGAGTCTGTTTGTGTGAGAAGGAGATGAAAACATAAGAATAACATTTAACTCTCGAAAATGAACATCTTGCTTTTTAAATTGATGCAGTGATTGGGAGGTGAAGCAAAGTGGTATATTTGTGTTCTTTGCTGATTTATCTGTGGATATATGACAGATATGTATGGGCAATAATACTTGGCAATACTGATATTCAACTTTTTAGACCAGTATCTGCTGATACTGGTATCATACTGATAATATAATGCATCCCTGGCTGACATGATTTTTTTTTTTTTACCTGACCAGAAATGTGACTGCATCGCAGTCAAACTGATTTATGGATGGCAGAATCTCACTCAGGTTTAATCCTTGAAAAGTGATCCACCTTTAGGGTCAACAAAGTGGAACCAACACTTGGATGCTTTATTAGTCCACAAATCCTGAAAAGTTGGGGCCTGTTCTTGGGACAAAAGACAATTAACGGCAGAAAGGAGACAAAATGATCTGAAGAGGGGTTAGATCACTTAAAATGACACCAACAGCCCTAATACAAAGATCTGACTCCATGCAGACTAAAATGAACAGCATGAAATATCAGATTTTATTGAATTATTCAGGAATTAAAGTTTGTCTCTTTGCAGTTTCTAAAGCTCAGATTTGATGTTTAAATAAAAGCAGAAGTCCTCTTAAACCCTGAAAACAGCAGGACTCTGGTGTCCACGTCAGCTCTGCCTGAAGCTCTGCTTCATGGAGACCTGACTGCGTTTACTCCTCCTGCTGTAGTTTGTTTCAGGCTCTGATAAATCCTCAGCTCTCTCTCCTCCTCCTCCTCCTCCTCCTCCTCCTCCTTCTTCTTCTTCTGCTGTGTTTGAGTCTCTGAGCTGTCTGCTTCAGTCTGAGGAGCTGGGGCCCCTCAGGAGGACCACACACCTGCAGGGGCCACACTTCACAGAGCACTCACACCTGCACAAACACACTCAGCGTTTCCCTCATCTATAATTCACACACAATTACTGAACAAGCCGAATGACACACATATCAAATATTTATAGGCGGCTGCCGCACACAGCGGCTGCTCGACAAACATTTCCGTGTTCACTTCAAGACGACAAAATGGAGTTTTGTTTCTCCCCGCAGACCGGATCGCTCCACAGCGTTCTGATGTGGGAAAACGACGGCGTCACTGCAACAAAGACACTGGATAAAAATCACAGAGGGGATTTAAGAGGGAGCAGATCAGGCCACGTTAATTCAACAACAATCTGCTGAAAGAAGAATCTTTTTTAAACTAAGACGGAACTATTTTCTCTGCACGAAACAGAAGTCGAACCATCAATAAAAATGGATTTATATCATTTTATTACTCAAAAGACAGTCATTTAAATCTGCATTTAATTCAGTTTTTATTGACTCCTGTGGGTTTTCTGAGTTAACAGTGTCAAACACATGGCACTCCTGATATTTCATGCTGTTTCATTTATTTATATCTATAGAAATCTCTCTCTTTCTCTTTATCTCTCTCTCTATATATATATATACATATATATGTATATATATATATATATATATATATATATATATATATATATATATATATATATTTGTATATGTATATGTAAATGTATATATTTATATATGTGTGGTGTGGGTGTATGAATAATTAAAAAAGTTTGTGGTGTTTCTGCTCTTGCTAAAATCACACAGACACGGGAAGTACAGTCAGTATGATATTGTGTTATATTAAGCCACAGTATTTACCACTTCCTGTGTCCCTGATCATATCTTTGACGTCTTTGTCGTTCTCTCTGCTGACTGCCTCTGAGAACTTTGTTACAGGGCTGATATCGTCTGACACCGATGTTGAACTGATGCTAATGTGCATCTGTAACTGTTAGCATACATGTCAGAGGCCTCCAGGTGGCCCTGATGCTGTGGACACTGGTGCATTAATGTGGTCTGCCTCCAGATTTTGACTTGATTTCAGGTGTGAAGGGTTCAGACAGTTTAAAAGCTGCTGGTTCATGGTCTACTAGGATAAATACTAAAGATGCTCCTGACTGTATCGGCACTGATCAGTGTCAGACGACTGTGTTTGGTAATGCGTCTGAGGTCCAGTCAGAAACATTGTGATGCGTTCAGGGTGGCTCAGTATTGTGTAACTCATATGTCCTTCCTGTAGGCTGCAGTGGGGACATTTGAAATACTTCAGATCGTTTTGTTTTGCTGTGCTGAGCAAACTTTTGGACTAATTGTAAAAAATGATAATAATAAAAACATGAAACAGGATCAGTTTGGGCTAAAGCCTGATCACTGATAAATGAACTGTTCTCTCCTCTCAAACCTGTGTGTCAGGACTGAATTCACCAAACTATGTCAGCTGAACTGTGACGTGAGGGTAAAACAAAGATACTTGAACAGATTATTTTTTATGGTTTATTAAAAATGTAACTGAAAGTTCAGTTTTTGCTTAAAACAGCTCATGAACTGGTGTTAAGCTGAAAGTTCAGACGGTCAAACGCTCTGACGACTTGAATCTACGGTCAGCGATCGTCCGTCTGTCCTGCGCTCTGACTCACGCTCCCTGTGACTGATTTGCTCCTGGAGACGAGTTTGTTGCACCTGAAAAGTGTCAGAGTTTGATGTCTGAAGGATTTATCCAACATGAAGTACATCAGAGGGTCGGTGGCTCCTCTCAGAGCAGCCAGGAGCAGAAAGACGTTCTTCATCTGGAGAGAAAGGAGACGGAAATAAAGACGTGTCTCTCTGAAAAATGACAGAAACAGTAAAGAGCAATGTGTCCTCAAATCAGTGAGAATATCTCCAAGAATTACACATCAATCAAGTCATCTGTGGACGCCTTACAGAGGAGCCGGCCAAAGCCAGACTCTTCTGTTGTATTTGAGGAGGACAGACAGACAGACAGACAGACAGGGACTGCAGTCAGGATCCATGATGGTTTATTGACACCTGGACCATAAATCCGTCTTATCGTACTTGAACTTTAATTTTCTCTGGGGCATATTGGGTCACCTCGATGGTGCTGGAGAGTGGATGGCAGCCGTCGGGGTGAGGAGAAACGTTGAGCAGAGGTTGATGATGAACCATGGAGACGAAGATGGGCTTGAAGATGTGATAGGGCAGCAGACACACCGAGAGGACCACCTGAGAGGAGACAGGTCCACGTTATTACGAAGAATTCAGTGAGGTGAGGCGGCAGCATGTTAGGACGTCTTCAAAGGCTGGAGAGGTCAGGGTGGCCTCAGGTTAGGCTCAAATTGATTTAGCAGGGAGTTCAGGTCAATAACCTTGACCTTGACCTTGAACATGGTTTCAGAGTCCCAGTCTGTGATCTCTGTGGTTACTGGTTTGATTTCTGTAGAAGTGACAGTTGTATGACGTTTCTTTTAAGAGTCTGTGATGCTGTTTTGTAACATGATAAACCATAAAATGGCCATGAGAAATGTATTTATTTTATTTTATTTATTTTTTTATTTATCTCAAACTCAAGACGAACAAACAAATGAAAAGGTTGTGTTCATTTTGTTACCACCTCATGTCTCTTTTCTGGTGTTGTACTGTTCATGTGTAGGCAGTGTTTTTGACAAAAGTCTGAATGTTTCGTTACTTTGGTAATTAAATGCATCACTCATCAGGGATATTTCGTAGGAAAATATTTTTTTTAATTCTGGTTCTGTAGCATGTTGTACAGGCTCATTGCTGCTATGGATAAATTGACAACTTTATTGATACCAGTGAAAACTACTGATGTTGCTTATCGGTCAAGTTCTTCATCTCTTCCCTATTCTCTTCTAGTACTCAGATTTAGAGGACACGTACACAATTTTGGTCAACTAGTCCACAAGTAGACTTTACTAGTGAAGAAAAAAGCATTACTAGTACTACTAGCAGACTGAAAATGTTTACTAGTACAACAAGCAAGCCTTATATGCTTTAAAAAAAAAAAAAAGAAAGCAAATTCAGACTTCCCATCGGCTTTCAAAAATATCAACCAATCAGGGTGCTGGATTTGGTTATGATCTTTCCTACCTCATTTGCATTAGGTCTACCAGCACTACTAGTGAGATATTTTGAGTTTACTAGTAGTACTAGTAAACAAAAATTCTGTTTTACTAGTAAAGGTTTTTGGTGCACTAGTGCGTGAGTAGACCATACCACTAAAACAAAATTGCCTACGAGTAGACAGTTTTGTGTTACTAGTAGTACTTGTAGACTTGAAAAAATGTTACTAGTAAAACCTCAAAACTTTACTAGTAGTACTGGTAGACCCAAAACAGTCTACTAGTAGTACTAGTGACTAAGGCTGTCACTTTTCCTAAAAAGTGACAGCCTTAGTCACATAACCGACACACAGCCTAGTCTTTGATTTTAAAGTTGCCATCAACGGTGTAGAACCTAAAGTCCTACCACACAGCGCTCCTCAGATGATTTGGTGCTGTTAACGTCCGTAACGAATATTTATTTACTATTTGGTTACGGATATTTATCCCCATATTTGAACGGTTATTCGAATATCGAATATAAGGTGACAGCCCTACTAGTGACGCTTTTTGCTTCACTAGTAAAGTCTTCTCACGCACTAGTTGACCAAAATTGTGTACATGTTCTCCAAATTTGAGCACTAGTAGAGCTGAACTACGGTTGATATCACTGATATCAAATTTATGCCCAAACAGCTTTCCATAGTGCACGTGTAATTAAACTTTACGATGTAGACCAAGTAAAATGCCGTTGTAGATATGTCTCTAACTGTCGAGGTCTGAAAAACAAACACGCCTACATCCACACCGGTCAAAAGACCTGGGCCTTTGGGTCAGGTGGTCTTGAATTCAGGCTTGTCCCCCTAAACTGAGACCGGCCCGGTTTGTTTTAGAGGACGATTAATCCCATGTTTACCTGGATGACCACGATGTTTCGGAGCACCCGTCCCAGCAGGCTGTGGGAGGTGGGGACGTTGGTGCTGCGTCTGGAGCGTTTGATGTGTCGCAGCACGGTCATGTAGCACAGCAGGACGAGCGCGTAGAGGATGAAGAACAGGAAGATCGGAGGGACGGCCAACGCAGCGGAGAGTTTCTCCCCCGAGCTCCACCTCCGGGCTGTAACAGACCGCCACTCCCCCACCCCCGCCGCCCGAACCCACCTTTATAGAGTAGTAAACCGTCACCGGGACGATACCACCAATCACCATCACCCAAACGCCAACACACACCCGGCTGGCGAAGGTGGTCCTGGTGAGGCATCTGAAGAACCGGTATGGCAGGAGGGTGGCGCAGGCGCTCGGGCGGGAGGCGTGGGTGTGCCTGATCAGGGAGGCGAAGCGGCTCAGGGCCACCAGAGTGAGGATGACCAGGCCGATGTAGATGTTCATGTGGAGCTGCAGCGTGATGCCGTGCAGGACGAACTGGCACAGGGCGCCGCTCAGAGGCCAGGTGGAGCCATGGGCGTAGTACATGGCCAGGAAGGGCGAGGTGAAGGAGGATAGGAGGTTGGACATGCTGAGGTGGGACAGATAGATGTGGGTGGGGGTGACGGAGGAGATGCAGCGACAGAACACCCAGAGAGAGAGGGTGTTTCCTGGGAGAGCGAGGAGGATGAGGAGGGCGTAGGCGGAGGGGAGGAGGAGGAGTGTGATGGTGGTGGAGCAGAGAGGGGGGCTGGAGGCGGAGGAGGCGTTACCAGGCGGAGGGACCGATGTGAGCTCCATCTGATCTAAAGGATCATGAAAGAAACCTGTTAAACATGTTTATTGGTATAATTTTATTTTGACGTTGACTTATTTGTTCATCTTTCTTTTCTTCATGTTCTTGAAGATTTCCAAACACCAACCAGCTGACCAAGATGTTCACTTTTAAATTTACCAATATACCAAAAAATTATCCAACACATCAGTCAACCACCACCAAACAACCAACCAAACATCCATCAAATCTACTAACATACCAGCTGACCAACTTAACACCCAAACATAGAACATTCAACATACTAACCAACCAACCAGTCAGTAACCACCAAACAACCAACCAAACATCCATCAAATCTTCTAAAATACCAGCCAACCAACTTAATATCCAACAAACTGACCAACCACCAACCTAACAACAAACCTCAACTCATTTAACCAAACAACCAACCAAAAGACCAGAGACGAACCAACCAATATATTTACCACCATATCTAACAGCCAGCTAACAAATCAACCAACCAACCAACCAACAAATCAACTAGCATACCATCCAACTAACTAAACAACCAAACATAATACATCCAACATACCAAATAACCAACCAGCCAGCCATCAAACAACCAATCAACCACTCAACTAACATACCAGCCAACTACCTTAACCGAATATAGTACATCCAACATACCAAACAACCAACCAGCCAGAGAACCACAAAACCACTAACTAACAAATCGACTAACATGCCAGCCAACTAACTTGACAGCCATAGTACATCCAACATACCAACCAATCAGCCAGCCAGCCAACCACAAAACAACCAACCAACAGATCTACTAACATACCAGCCAACTAAATAGTCAAACATTGTTCATCCAACGAACTGACCAACCAACCAACCAACCAGCCAACCAACCTCTCTACAAACTTTCAATCATTTAACCAAGCAACAGACAAAATAAGGCAACAAGAAAGCAAGAAATCAATCAGCAAATTGAACAACAATTCAACCAACTAGCCAAAAGACAAACCAACCAACATATTTACCACCATATCTAACAAACAGCTAACAAATCAACCAATCAACCAACCAACAGTTCAGCCCACATGCCAGCCAACCAAGCAAACAATCAATGTACAATCAACCATCAAATCGACAAAATAACCAGCCAACAGAGCGACCAACATGCTAGTCAACCAACCAAACTAACTGGACAACCGACCTAATCTTTAATTTCTTCTGTTGAGCCATCAGAATGCTTCACTTTCTGTTTTCTGTCTGAACATCTCCTTGCCCGTCATATAAAGATATTAAGAGATAACAAGCTCAGTGAAACGTTCAGTTGTTTTTCAGTGATTAATTATTTATGCAAAAAAATGAAATAATCCTCACAGTTAGTCATCGTCCTCATGAGTGGGCTTAACTCACAGAACTCTTTTTTTTATTTTTTTACTTAACCGGCTCAGGTCAGGTTGTAACTTAAAGCAGAGGTGTTGCTGCTCCGCCTTATCACCAGCTTCGAGTCACTTCTCTTTTTCGTTGTTAGTTGTGACCTATTTTATTTCTGACGAGGTTCGTGATTTCCTCTTTCTGAAAGCTCAGGCTCCCTGCTGTTTCTAGAACATTAAATTAACAAACTGACGTTTGGATCAACATACAATGGTCTGGTTTTTGGCTGTAAAGGAGACACAAACCCTCCAAATGCAAAAGAGCTTGTTTTTTTTTCATCAAACTGTGTTAAAGGGCTACAAAGTAATTTAACTTCTAAAATTAAAATTCAGATGAAACAAACAGAGATGTCACAGTGCTGATGCAGGTCAGTTTTTAACAAACTTTGACTGGTTTGTCTTTACTCTGAGGTCTTGACCACTGGGATTAAAACAGTAAAAGTAAAGAAGTCATACCTCTGAGAAGAGCTCTGAAGATCATTTATCGTCACCGCTGACTGCAGACAAACATCTGAATATAAAACCAGCATCAGTGACAAGAAGAAGGCGCTGTTCTCCTCCTATTTCTGCAGCTGTAGGTGATGAATATACATTTGCATCTCTGTGTTGACACTTCTGTAGCCCACGTGTGGTTTCTGAGAAGAGGGTGGTTTTGTCAGCCCTCATGTGTATATGAAGTTTTATATAATGTATTTCTTGCTCTCAGCAGCTCAGATACAGTGTTTCTATACGTGATACCAAATCTTTTTAACACCCTCCTGTGTTCGACTTTATATTTTGGGTTTCAGCTTCATGCCTCTTGTCACTGCATGACACTTCTGCAGGTACTTTTCCTGGTGACCTGCAGCCTGCTTCAGCCAGCCAGTGCTCTCTGATTGGCTGTTTAAAAGCCCTTTTAAGATTGTATGATTTCTTTTTTAAATCTTTGAATGGATTTGCACATTATTATGTCTCTAATTTTTCAAAAGTCTGCATCTGATCAAGACCTTTGGGGTCTGCAGAGCAGCTTCTTCATGTCGTGGAGTTTCCTGACTATGGTCATAAATCCTCTCATCATCTTGTACTGTGTGCTGTTTTTTAAGGCGACACAAACTAAACTGTCTTCTTAAGAGTTAAAGTCTTTTTAACTCTGTAGGCTCAGGTTTGGATCATTAATCTTTCACTGAATAATCTGGACAGTGTTTTTCTGTTTTGCAGTAGTTCGTGCTGTTGTGTGTCTTAAAGCTTCAGTCTCTCAGAGGAGACGCTCAGTGATCTGCAGCAGCTCTGGTTGTATCTGTTCGGCCTGTAGGGGGCGCTGCTGCTCCAGCTGTTCCAGCTGAAGAGAGAGAGAAAGAGAGAGAGAGAGAGCTCCACGACAGTCTAAATGAAACAGGTCCTTAGGTCACCTGAGAGAAGATAAAAACAGTTTACATTTTTTTATTCATTTATTTATTTATTTTGTTGGAGAGAGAGCTTCACGTGAACTCTTCTTTCTGTACATGTTTGACTCTGCTGATCCTTTACCTCACTGAGATCAGTTTTTGATCTTGTAGCAGAAAAAAATACTCTGGGGTCACATTATCTGAGGCTGACATCTTTTTAAACCTCATTTTTTCATCCTTGTCTGTCTTCATTTCTTATCCTGTTGATGTTTTGGACATCTGTGTGGCTGGAAAGTTTCTGTGCAGGTACAAACTCAAAAAGGAAATATGTAACCATTTATCTGTTAGAAATCCAGATTCATGTGAAGATTTGCTGCTGTCAGATTTCAAAAACAAACTTTTACTGCGTCCAGCTCACTGCATGTAAGCGTAGTCAGCATAGATTGTGGGTCATGTCTGCACTTTTCTTCTGAGGAAGTTTGTTTTTGTCAGCCTGAGTTTGAACACTGAATATCAGTGTAGTTCTGCATGTATGAAGGGGTTATTTATATAGCAATGGATCTTTAGTACTGCCTTAACTTTGGAGAAACTTGATGGGGAGTTACTCTGTGCAGAAAACCACACGACGCCCTTCATTCTTACATCCATTTAGTTTGTGCACTCAGATTTATTTCTGACTACAAGCCATGAAGGTTCTCTTTAAAGAAGGAGTTCGTTAAAGATTGAGCCAGTCCTGGATGTTGCTAAACTGACCAATAGCAGGCAAGATTTCTTTGAGTAAATATTTCACAGTTTTGGATAAAACAAATGTTTAGTAAATGTACTTTATTGGATTAAAATTGATGTATGTGATTTTTTGTATTAACAAAATGATATCTTGCTTGTCAGTGATCAGTAAAACAGTTAAAGATATCGCAATATAAACTAAACAACAGCAAGTTTACTGCAATTTAACATGTATTTAAAAAGTTCTAGAAAAAACGCCGTAGTGATACTGTAAATCAAAGTATAGTGAGGATGCTGTTTTTGAAAGTACAGTAATTATGCTATGAATTGAAACAAAGTAATGCTACCTTAAATAAAAATACAGTAGTAAAACTATTGTTTAAAGTACAGTTAAAATACAGCAGCAGCTGTTTCCACTGAAAGGTCCTTAAAATCCCAAAGTCATGTTTTTAGAGAAGTGGTATTGAAAGTGTCAGAGTGAATTTTACATCTCCATGGATTCTTCACCTTCATAAACCTGCAAACATGCAGAGTATGGTTGTCTTTTAATAAGTTTATTACAGAAAATGCAACATTTCTATCAGTTTGAGACACTTTTAATGTTGGCTATACAGGATAATCTTAAAAATAAAAGGAACACATTTTTAAGGATTTTTCTCCTCATATGTTCTCCAAAAAGCTCTATACTGGTGCGTACTTGATAACATATCAGCAGATAATCATATGCAGGTATTTGTGGTTATATATTAAAGGCGAAGTCGTCTCCTGGCGGCGCTGCCTCGCTCCTTCTTGGTCTGACGCTCGTACAAAGTGATGGAGGTCCTGAGTCCGGAGGGTCCTTCACCTCCCGGTGATGCTGGACTCCTCCTTCTCCTTCAAGTTATTGCCGAGTAAGCAGGCGTTGGCGTGCCCTCTGTCCGTCCTCCTCCCGTCCATCTCATTGGTCGAGCTGCTCCCGCTCACTCCAGAGACGTCTCTGACTCTGAACACGCTGCCGACCAATCGCAGCACCTCCTTCCTCACCGAGGACGACAGCAGGAAGTACATGACGGGGTCCAGGCAGCTGTTCAGGGCAGAGAACAGCAGGGCCACCTCGTTGGCTTTGTCGGCCACGCCCCTCCAGAAACAGGAAGTGTCGGTGATCTGTGTCTTTATGTAGAAGACTCTGACCAGGTGGTACGGGACAAAGCAGACGGTGAAGAGGAAGAGGATGAAGAAGGACTTCCTGGCTGTGCGGGTGTAGTGCTGGGCGTTGGGCAGGTCGGGCTTCTCCTGCGACGTCCTCAGAAGCTTGAGGGCGATTTTCCCGTAAGAGATGACGAGAGAGACGAAGACGACCCAGAAGACGACCAGCAAGACGATGTTGATGTAGGCCTTCCACTTCGCTTTGAGGAGCGTCTTGTAGTGGAAACATCTATTACAACAGAGAGGCTTCATTAGATCAGAATGAACCATCAGGGGGGCCGCGTTTAGGCCTTTGATAATAATAATCACAATAATAATTATAATAATAATCACAATAATAATTATAATAATAGTCATAATAATCGTAATAATTAGGGCTGGGTATTGTGATGAACCTCACGATTTGATTCGATTTGATTCGATTTTGATTCTTCAGGTTCAATGCAATATTAATTAAAGAGCTTAGATGTCAATTCAGTAAGAAGTAGAAATACACAAATACTTAGAGTACCTATCGTTAATTTTTAACTGTTGATGTTCGTGCCAACGTGAACATATGTGGTAGGTCAACTCACATTTTTGAGCAATAAAAAAATCTGAAAATAAAAATTTGCGCAATAATAGCTTATTTGAGCACATTGAGTACAAAAGTAAAAAACATCACAGTTCTCTATAAACACTGAAAAGGTGCACAGCGCCCCCCACTGGCCAGGAGGTGAATTGATTCAGAGGACTTGCTGAATATTGAATTGGGGAGGGAAATATTGCAATACATTGATGAACCGATATTTCTACCCACCCCCAATAATAATACATTTTATTTAAAAGCTCTTTTCTGGACACTTAAGGAGACTGTACAAAGTCTAAACAAAAATATACAACAACAATAAAATCAGCAGAATAACAGACAAACAGATGTGGGGATGTGGATGGCAGGTTGTTTAGTGGTGAGGGGTTTGAGTCTGGGTTTGCAGCGGCACAGAGAGTTCAGATTTCAGCGGTCTGGAGTTCCAGAGCAACTTAAGGCCCTGTTCCCCATGGTGCTGAGGCGGGCTGATAAGAACTTACAGGAAGTTGAAGCCAGGTCGTGACCTTGACCTCCGCCCCCAGCACTCCCTGCTCTCTACATCCCACCTCACAGGACCAGCCCTGACTTCACATCCTCGTCGTCCTAACTCTGCCCGTCTGAGCTCAGTTAAACGTAAAGCCTGATTGTCTAAGGTGCCCACCTGTCCTCCTGGGCGTGGTTCTTCGAAAGCAGGAGCGTCAGCGTCAAGGCGGCGGCCATGATCCAGATGACAGCACAGAGGATGGAGCTCCACCTGGTGGACCGGAGCCTGTGCTGCACCCCTGCACTGCGGTGGATCTTCAGGTATCGGTCCACGCTGATCAGCCCGAGCAGAGTGACACTGATGTACATGTTCATGTAGAAGAGGTTCCCCACCACCTTACACAGCGTGGGGCCGAGGCTCCACACGTTCCCCTGGCTGTGGTACAGGATCCTGAAGGGCAGGCAGACCACCAGCAGCAGGTCTGCGAAGGCCACGTTAATGAGGAACACCCGCACCGAGTTCTTCTTGGAGTGGACGCAGAAGAAAACCCACAGAGCCACGAGGTTCCCCACGAGTCCCAGGACGAAGATTACAGAGTAGAGCACCGCCAGCGGGCCCTGGAGGGCGTCGTAGTCCACACACGTCTGCGGGGTCGGCGTGAAGTTCAACTCGGTGGGAAAAAGGGAGAAGTTGACGGTCTGGGAGGCGACTGTGGACGCCGTGCTCGAGGAGTTTCTGGTCATTGTGGTGTCTTTGATCCACGGCCCTGCAGATGGAGAAGAGGGGATGTTCTGACTTTTTTATTTCTAAATTCAGTGTTTATTTGAAAGACACGCCCCACATTATTACACATCAGTACAAATGTGAAACTGCGTCCAAAGTCCAGGTTACAAGCAATAAACCAACACACAAATATCAACAAGAATATGATTTAAGATGATTAAAGTGCAGCAGAGTCAAAGTGCAAGCATTAACCCGTTCAGCCCAAGCCCCTTTTTTAAGCCTTCTGCTCGGAACCCATACCCATAAAGAAAAGAGTGTATCTCTGCAACCACAAGGTCTATATGAATAATTTTGGTGTCATAATAAAAGTAACACTTGAGAGATTTGTCCAGATGTGTAATTATTAGTATATGTGTTACTGGGACAGAGTAAATGAAGATAGAAGTCAGAATAATTTGAAAATCTCATCCTCGCCTTAAACAAAAACAACTTTTTATTGTGAATATCTCTTAGAAATGATGCTGGAGTGGCTGTGAAACTTTAAAAATGAATAAGAAAATATGTTTACATCATCTCTGCGAAGGATTATTGTTATAAAGTGATGCAGATAGAAATTAAAGAGGTTTGATAACAATATGGTCAGGCGAGGATTTTGAAAAACAGTGCACATTGAGTCAAAAGTCAAAAATATATGTATTTGTCGAATGAAAGCAGACATGACTGTAGTCTTAAAGGCACAGTTCACTGCTTTGCTGTCGTTTCGAGGAGCTTTTCTCCTGAGCCCCAGCAGACCCAAAATTGGGTAACATATTTATGTAATTAGGTCATAATGCAAATGTTTATCTGCAACTTTAGGTGATCAGAATCAATAAATGTCCAATATTGGGTTTTATGGATGTTACTTTAGTTCCTTTGGTATCAGAATTTTTATCAATATAAGATAATTTTACTCAAAACACAAACATTCCTTGAATAACAAACAAAATAAATGAACAGAGAATTTGTTCGTCGTAGCTGAACACTTCAAATAGATTATCTTGTGGTTAAAAACTGTTTTGGCTCACGTGGCTCGCAGCAAATTTCTAAGAAATATTTTAAATTAGACGCATTAGAGCCTGAAGTTTGTGCTTGTTTGATGAATATAGACGAACTGATTACACCCTCGATCAGCAGCAGGAATCATCCTCATTATCTCTGCCATATTATTCGTTAACATCTAATTTATGGGGAATATTCTGTAGATCAGCTTCAGGTGCCAACACTCAGACAGTTGAGCCGTCAGGGGCCCATCCTGTGGTTTTAAGGGCTGACCCGGGCCCCCAGATGGAAAAGTGGTGTATGCTGTCATTTTTCCTGAGGCATTTTTCTTGCATGTGGCCCTTGGTGAAGAAGTTTGGGAGCCCCTACTGTTGATAATCCTTCTGTCATTCCTCCAGCAGTGTGACTTTAATCAGTCTGTCTAATGTTTCAGATAATAATTAGATAATTAGATATTAAATATAGATTTAAACATGTTGTCTTTACCTTGAGTTTGTTAAAATGATCGTTATATCTTTAAAGTTTCATTTATTGCTTAAGTTCACTGCAGGTAGATTTTTACAGTGTGAATAGCAGCTAAAGGGCTGAACTGCTGCATGATGTTAGATTAATATCTCACTTTGTGTTTTTCTGCAGTTATCGTGCACCGTTGAGTCTAAAAACAAGTTTTTGTAAATGAACCTTAATCCTTGTTCCTCTGAGAAGTTAAAATATGATCCTAATACTCTTAAAATGAAAAAACTCTCACCTGGTCGTGGAGAAACCTGAGAGAAGAAGCAGACTTGTGTTTAGTCCATCCTTTATCTCCCTCCTCCGCTGTAATCCCTGGAGTTTATCATGAAGAGAGTCCTCTTCAAACTTCTCAGCATCTTCTCTGTATCAGCCTCAGAGATTAAAATAGAGCCTGCTCGAGGTCCTCTTCTGTCCTCCTCTGCGGTGGAACTGAAAGTAAACACTGAAGTGCTGAAAGTGGTGTTGTAGCAGAGAGGAAACTTGAAGCCTCCTCCCTGCTCTCACTGAAAAAACAGAGTCTGAGCTGCCGGTTACACACAGGAGGATCACAGCGCAGCAGAGCTCCCATCAGACAGTGATGTTAACTCTGGAGAGAGAAACATCCACAATAAACCAAGTGCTGTCAGATTAAAACTACAGTCTTTTATAACACCACATGTCCAACCATGATCCCCTGTATGTTAATGATCAGCCAGTAACACTCTATAGCAAAGTACTTCATCTGTGTCATGAGACTAGTGCAAAGAAGGCCAGTAGATCCATTAAAGCTGCACGCTCTCGCTCTAAAGGGCACAAACTCATACTCATCATTAGGGCTGAACGATTTCAGGAAAAGATCTAATTGCGATTTTTCTGGCAGATATTGCGATTTCAATTCACGATTTTCTTCAAATCAAGCTTCAGTGCAATATTCACTATGTTTACAGTATGATGAAAACCACACAGCACACTATTCATCATCTAATACTGATGATCTGTTCAAAATCCCCCACTTCCTCTGATCTTTTGCACTGTCTTTGTGTTGTATTGTTTGTTTTTATGCCTGCTTTGTGCACTTTTTGTACTTTTTGTATGGTGACCTTGAGTGTCATGAAAGGTGCCTTTAAATAACATGTATTATTATTATTATTGTTAGTATTAGTATTACTTGTACTCCTAATCAGAGTCTTTGTATTTTTGACCTGCTTACCAGCACTTCCGTAAATGCAAACTGCCTGCAAATGTGTAAAATAGTTGACACAACAGATCCTGGGTCAGTCAGGAGGGCTGCAAAAAATTGCAGCTTTGGCGATCCCAAAATTGCCTTGTCTGAAATTGCGATAAATCATTCAGCCCTACTCATCATAAACAGTAAAATTACACAACACTGTGGTGGCGAAACAAGAAGAGGCACCTTTAATTGGCAAGTATTTTTGCTCTTAATGAGTTGAACCGAGGTGTTAGTTTGACTCTAAGCTTAATGCGATAACTTTAATATGATGGAGGGGTGCTAATAAAAACATCTGTAGAAAGATTCAAGTTTTGCAGTGAAGCTTCTTTTCTATAAAGTTCTCTGATACAGATTCACACAGTTGCTTTACTTACTGTAGAAGTTTAACCTAAAAATGAACTTCCTAAAAAACCATCAGGAGTGTTGGGCAGGAATCCTTTGACCCCATGAGAATAGATAATAATGATAATATTATTTTGTTTTTATCAGCATTGTTATTTTAATTCATGGTTTGGTTCTTGTTATTAACAAGAGTTTCTGACATTATTTAATGTCAGTTTTACTCCTCTGTCCATGAAGGTGTCCGTCTTTCTCCACTGAGACAAAAAAAACGTCTGAATTTAGGATTAAAACATGAAATTATAGTAACTGCTCAGAGAGTCTGACGCTGTGAGACGAATGCATGACAGATTCTCAGGCATATATCACATGTCCAGCTGTGATCCTCCTCACTGACACTGAGTGTGTGTTAGTGTGTATTAGTGTGTTTTGTTATGTGTTAGTGTGTATTAGTGTGTGTTAATGTGTATTGTTATGTGTTAGTGTGTATTAGTGTGTTTTGTTATGTGTTAGTGTGTATTAGTGTGTCTTAATGTGTATTGTTATGTGTTAGTGTGTGTTCGTGTGTGTTAGTGCATCAGTGCGTGTGGTCGTGGTGGGTGTTGGTTTGGGTGTGCCAAGCACATGTGTTCCTGGTTTATTTATAGCAGGGTGTCGCTCTTTAATTAACAGAAAACTCTCGTTAACGTAACGACTCTGTCTGCTCTCGTTCTCAGCCTCACTGCGTGCTGCTGGCCTCCAAAGAAAACTCAGCGCCCGTGAAGCTCGGCGGGTTCGGGGTCGCCATCCAGCTCGGGGAGTCGGGTCTGGTGGCAGGAGGTAAAACAACAGCATAGACATGAGGCCAAGGCTGTGAAATGTGACATTTTTAAGATTTTTCAATACATTTTCAAATAAGAAAAAAGGAAAGGAAACATTATCATCAGTGTTGTTCATGATCTCTCCATTGGTGAGTGAATGGTGCATCAGTCTGGGAAAGAAGAACCAAAACAACTTTATTTTCTTTTTGAAATATTTGGTCTAAATGGAGAATAGCAATCTGATTTTTTTCATTTTGTTTGTGGAATTTTTTTTATCATTCAACAAAATATATGATAAGATACCAAACTGTTGCCATGGAAACAAGACTAAAAGTGGTAAACACCCATATAGACAATTTACTTCTCTGAATTATTTAAAAGCTGCAGGCTAGCTCATGCACGCTGTCTAAATTACCCAGAATCATTAGCAACTTTTGGAAAAGTCCTGATCATTATTTTACCGATTTTAATATTCACTGGGCAGCTCATGACTTTTTTTTGCTCCTTTTACAGCCGTTAAAGAGAAATGAAAAGATCAAGCAACAAGGGGTGATTAACAAATCGCACCAATGCTATTTGGTGTAAAACTTACATTATTTATCCTGTGGTTAGGTCTGAAAAGACTTAAAACAGGCTCAGAAAGGACTTTATAAATAAAATATTAAGCTTGATTTCCCAGCCCTACATGAAACTTTAGTTAGTTGCAGCCTACAGAGAGGATTAAGCTTCTTGTTGGTGTGGAAACAGATTCTCTGCAGGACGTCCATCGCTAAAGCATCAGAGGGCCAAATAAAGTATAATTTAAATCAAATTTTAAGTGATCGTGAGATGCTGAATGACATTTTCAAGTCCTAGAACTAATGAAAAACAGCCAGGAGACTTGACTGACATGTTAATTATTTATGGTTCATACTGTTTTATTTACAGAACCACGGTCACAGATTGGTGTTTAATTAACTGAGGACCTTTCCTTAAATATTTTATCTTGTCTGAAGGATTTATTCATGCCTTCAAAGTCATGAGAAATGCTAGCAGACAGTCAAAGTCAAAGTCTGTCCAGAAAGAGCATGAGCAGAGACATGACCGCTGAGGTGTTCACGCTGAAATCTGTCAGAGGAGGTGGTCCATGCTCTCAGCCCCTCTCATCAGGGTTTTGTTAAAAAATGTCAGACTGGGCCGCGCTGACCTGAAGTTTCTGACACTGAGTGTAATAATAAATGAACAGAGAGGAGTGAGAGTGCTGATATAGTGTTAAACCCTGGAAATGATGTTTTTTTGTAATTTAGAGGCATAAATGTGGTCAATAAAAAAGTTTAGACATGTCCCGTATGTCCCTGTGTGCTCAGGTCGAGTCGGGACGCCTCACTTCATGGCCCCCGAAGTGGTGAAGAGGGAGCCGTACGGTAAACCGGTGGACGTGTGGGGCTGCGGGGTCATCCTCTTCATCCTCCTCTCAGGATGTCTGCCTTTCTACGGCACCAAGGAGCGCCTGTTTGAGGCCATCTGCAAAGGGAGGTATAAGGTGAGCTCTAAGGCTGAGACCTGAGGGTCCTGCTCTGAGGGGCTGCAGTTAAAGTCAGATCACGGGTGTTTGCAGACCTTTGCCTCTCTGACTCTTCGTCCTGAAGCAGCTCAGCTCTGCAACACTTCTGCTTTCACTGGCTGTCGTGCTATGACTGCGCCGGGATGGAAACTTCACTCGCTCTCTTTTTCGTGATTTGACCTGAAAAGCTGCTGCGGAGCTGAAAAAGTCACTTTTGTCTCTGACACTCAAGCTTCTGCTGCATTTGTGACTCTCTTTCTGTCGTCTCTGTTGAAAACATGAAGCAGTGATCGTCTCGGTCTCTGGGTCCTGAAATAAGACGTGTTTTTTATGTTTGATTGAATATCAGAGAAGTTTGTGGATGTTTTTTAATTATGCTGGTAGATCCTGAACCGATGTAAGAGCAGTTAAAGACCTCTCCTTCTTCAGGACAAACTGGACTATCAGAATATTCGTGCTGTAATGATATTGGATTAATGTGTTCAAGGTTTTATGACTAAAGAGACTAATCCAAGAATCAAAAATCCCTCAAAACATGGACCAAACAATCCTCTGCTGATTGAGGAAAAATATCAACACAGAAAAAACCTTTAAGATAGAAACACTTGTTTCTCTGGACACTTTTAGTTAATAAAGTCAAAGCCACCATCAACAAAATGAGAAGAGGATGTTTGGGCAGTCTAATTGGTCAGTGGACTGACAGAAAGTTTCTGTTTCTTTAAGGGTCAAATTAGGGGTCAAACAACAACACATGTTTTTTTTTCAAGAAACTTTATTGAAAGATCATAAATAACAGATGTATCACCCTGGATGCTGAGTTACAAAATGTCTGAATAAAACCTGCACTTTATAAACGTTCTAGAGGAGAGAGATTTGACCTGAAGCCTTCCACAGGTTAACAAGAGAGTGACCTTTCAAACACTGGTGTCCCTATAAAGGTCATTGCACAGTTGTTAAGATGCCAGTAAACGATCTCAGTGATACGCCTGAAAATAGAAAAAAAAATTCTATTCGTATAGTAACGTTTGTTGATGGTACAACGCAAATCACACTGCTGAAAAACACATTGTTTGACTATTTTAACTGTTGAAAGATTACATTGGTGTATTTTCAAGTTTTGTGACATATTCAGATTTTGTTTTGTTTGTTTGATAAAAACACGTTTTTTAAGAATAGTTTGATGTAGTTTGGTTATTCATTTAAGTATTTCTTTCAGTTTTAGAAGTCGTATTGATCAGACCGGTGTTTCTGATGAGCAAAGAAAGTCTGTTAGGTCAGATATGGTGTAACTGACACCTTCCACTAGGGCTGAAAGATTTATCCTTTTTGGATTTAAATCGTAACTTCAGACAACACGATCATGTGATCGCCAAAGCTGCAATTTTTTGCAGTGCTCCTGACTGACCCAGGATCTGTTGTGTCAACTATTTTACACATTTGCAGGCAGTTTGCATTTAAGAGTGGCTCACAAATGAACAGTTTACTCACAACTGCAAAAAGGCTCTCGTTGTTCACTTAAAAGAGTCAACTCATTGGCGTCACATCTCCACCGTGGAAGTGCTGGTGAGCAGGTCAACAACACAAAGCCTCTGTTAGGAGTAGAAGTTGGAGTATCCCTTAAATAATGAAAACAGATTATTTATCATCAATATTAGATGATGAATAATGTGTTATGTGCTTTTGATCATTGATTTCCTGACTGTTGTCTATACTGTAATCATAGTGAATATTGCACTGAAGCTTGGTTTGAAGAAAATCGTGAATCGAATTGAAATCACAATATCTGCCAGAAAAGTTAGGTCTTTTCCTGAAATCGTTCAGCCCTACCTACCACCCAGGGCCACTCCTGGAGTTGCTGATTGAGCATAAACAAACCTGTAGATGGTGGGATATGGACTTATAGGATCAATGAGATAATTACAGTTATGTTTAATATCACGTTGTAAGACATTTGAGAAAGTATCAGACATACAGCAAAAAATCTAGCATTTATGTTAATATCCCACCCAGAAATGACTCTGTGAAACTTTCCTGTTTATTGCCCCCCCAGCAGTGAAAAGGGATTTTGGCCCCTGAGTTAGAGGGCGGAGCTCTGAGGCGGCTGCTGATGCTGAAATTTGGAGCTCGTGTTATTTAACGTTTCTGCATCATGGTGAAGTCTTTCTCCTCTGTTTGCGTAGATGAATCCCCGTCAGTGGGTCCACATCTCAGAGAGCGCCAAGGACCTGGTCAGACGGATGCTGATGCTGGACCCTGCAGAGAGGATCACCGTCTACGAGGCCCTGAACCACCCCTGGCTGAAGGTGAGAGCTGACCCAAGGGTCTCAGGGTGGTGGCATGGGGGCGAGGTTGACCTCTACTGGGGGGTCGGGGTTTGTTTGGACTGGGACGAAGGTGGGCTTTTGATCAGGCTCCCCAGGAGCCAATCCAGAATTTAGGAGGCTGTTTACACGACTCCGTTTCCACCAGAAACGCAAAGGTTTTTCCTTTCCGTCTTCAAAAACGATCATACGGAGACTTGAGAACAACTGAAAACGCTGTAGCGTGCATGCCAGTCCAGTAGATGGCGATGTAGGCTTGCAGAGAAACAGCGCAGTTACAACACACGTATGAAGAAGAAAAATTTTTTACAAACAACAATTGCGAGTGGACGCATGAAGACGCAGGAGTCTCTTGTCTGGACAACAAATCTGTCTGCATAGTTTTGTCTGGATAACAAACCGAGCACGGGAAGCAGCACACATGTTACTCCGGAGACGGCCGAAGCTGTTGTTGTTCCTGGTATGCGCACGCAGCCTTCATGTGAAAGAGTACTGCGCATGCGGTGACGTCAGCGTTTCCCCCTGAATACCGGGTGGCGGACCCTGGTTTCAAAAGTTTGCGGATTCAGGCGCTCCAGGCACCGTTCTCATGTAAACAGGAGGCTAAAACGCAATGAATACTCTTCGGATTCAGCCGAAAACGGAGTCGTGTAAACACCACCTAACTCTATATAATCCAAAGGTAGGTGAGCAGAACCAAACATGCCCCCTGTGGACGCCAGAGGAACTGCAGCTCTGTGGAGCATCTGCGCTCCTCTCTGTCAACAAACTGTTAATCAGGTTAAATCAGAGACCACGCGGCGCCACACAGCCATCCATCAGCTCCTCACACAGGAAGCGGCGACAGCGAGCGGCGCCCAGAGCCGTCACTGCTGCCATTTTGTCTTTTATTGTGTCATCTGGTGTGGACAGTGAGGGAGTGACGTCCAAACATGAAGGTTTGACAGCTGAGCTGAGAGATGATGGACCCTTCAGGGGCTGAGAGACGACTCATTTATCAGAGTTTAGGAGACGTGGGGCGGCTTCAGCTGCTGGTCCACGTCTGCTGTTAAAGACAAAGTCCAGACCCACCTGGACTAAAGCTCAGGTGAGTCTGGACTTAAGCTCAGCTGAGTCTGGACTAAAGCTCAGGTGAGTCTGGACTTAAGCTCAGCTGAGTCTGGACTAAAGCTCAGGTGAGTCTGGACTAAAGCTCAGGTGAGTCTGGACTTAAGCTCAGGTGAGTCTGGACTTAAGCTCAGCTGAGTCTGGACTAAAGCTCAGCTGAGTCTGGACTTAAGCTCAGCTGAGTCTGGACTTAAGCTCAGGTGAATATGAAGGAGTCCTCTTCTTTGTCAAGGTCTAACAGCTTCGTGACCTTCTAACCCTAACCCCAGAGCTGTGTTTGCTCGGTGGAAGTTTCTGTTTGTGCTTGTTGCTTCATCACAGCATGACCAGACTTCCTCCACAGCTTCCTGAAACACAGGAACGAGAGCAGAGGCTGAAACTCAGAATCATGACATGTGCACAGATCACAGATCGGTCCGACTGCACCAGAGTTTATGTCAGCTCACTCATCATGCTTGTTAGACTTTCACAGTCTGATGTAGTTTGGTCAAGGCTTTTAAAACAGAATGCAGGATCATTTAATCAGTGTATGCATGTTTTACTGCCTGACGCTGATGATCGATTAAATCTGATTTTATGGTCTTCTGTTTGTTATGTCTGCTGCTGTCTTGCTCAGGATTTCCTTCCAAAACAGATCTGTGTGTCTCAGCTGGATAAATTAAAGTTTACTGCAAATATAAATACATATTTTTGGTGAAAATAAATAAACAAATAAATAAATACATACATACAAATTCTCAAGAGCATGAACCTCCGCCGAGGCCTTTTTTGACATTGTTGGCAGAGTTATTACAGAAAATGTGGGAAACTGCCCGAATGTAAAATGTCAGGAAAACTATTATTTTATTTTTCAGTGTATTTTCGGGCATTTGATGCATTTATTGATAGAAGAGAGAGAGAGTGGATAGAATTGTGGAAAGGGAGGACGGCCTTAAAATGGGCCTCAGGCTGGATGTTGAACCGTGCCGTGTTTTGTACCACTCCACCAAACCAGCACCCCAATTAATTATTTAAAAAATATCTTTATTACATCCAGATTCAGATCATCACCAGGATCTAACCTGTTCCCCGTGTGCCACCATTCCCTGAAACTGTCATCAGAATCTGTTTATCTTAATAACAGGTGGACAATGACGTGGTGGTGTTGATTATATTACGTAGTTTATTAATATTCTCCTCCTTCAGTGCTTCTTATTTTTCCAGTAGACCTCACATCCTCTCTAACACCAACATCTGAGTGAAACACTGTGATGAGACTCTTCAGCAAAAATCAACTCGTTAATGAAGGGTTTACATCTTTGTACTGGTGGTTCCAATTATGATTTAAGATCTGTGTTTATCTGGAACTTTTTATTCTTCTGATTGTACTTTCATTGGTTTTTCTTTATAGTTTTAATGCAAATGGAAACAAGAAGTACTAAAGAGTGGTCCTCTTTGCAGCTGCATGAACTTTCACTCCTGATGAAGTTTGCATTTTTATCCCTAACATGTTGTTTTAGTTTCAGATTGATCATTTAAGTGTTTTTCAAACTAGAATTTGCAATAAAGGTACAAATTATGATTTATTCCTATAAATAAAACATTCTCTGATTTCAGAGGGGAGTGTCTGTTTTTGACGCTGCAGACACTTTAAATGTGCTCAACCAGGTGACTGATCTAAAATCCAAACCTAACACCTACATGTTGCCCACAAAAATCATAATTTCACTTCTGCGTAAAGGTTCCTCAATTTTGACTTTTTGCCCGTGCAAACAAAGTTCCTGTTTCTGTTAGAATATATATAGAAAAATGGGTGGTCCTGTCTGCATCACATTATCATGAAATTATTATTATTAATTTTATTTGAAATTTATTTAACCAGACAAGACCGGTTAAGACTGAAATGTCCTTCAGAAGGGTGACCCAGCCAAGAAGTTAGCAGCACACGTCTTAATAAATACTGCAGATTACAAAGCATGAATTAAAGCAGACAGTAATTAAACAATGTGCAAATGACTTTGGCATTTAAAGTGCAGTCACAATAACAGTTTACAGCACAGGCTCTGTTCAGGGTATTCAAGGCTGTCTGTCCTTAAAGACAGAAACAGTATGAAGTATAAAACATTTTAATATGAGGGTTGACAGGGAAACAAAGTTTATTTAGACTTCTGAGTTCAAACAGAGTTAATTAATAAATCAGGATCAGCTTCATGGTTGTTTTCTGTTTTGATCATAAAGTGCACGATGCTGTGCTGCAGTAGGAGGATAGAAGTGAGTGATTTCAGACTCACGGTCTCTTGGTGTTTGGCACGACCCCGTTAACCCTCAGTCCTGATGGACCTTCACGGTGAGGACCTGAACCGAGACCTAACTGCTGATCAAAGACTCGGTCCAGTTTGTTTCGGAGGGAGAATTTTCACAGTGACTATAAAAATATAGAAACTGGCTGCTCACCATTAGTGTCTGTTTTTATTATCAGACAATGGGTCCAAGAAGATTTATGTGAAAAAAGAGCCTCAGTCTGCACAGACCGAGTCTGCCAAGCTTCACTGAGCTGAGCTAAATGACCCAGACCCTCAGAAAGACCTGCAGATCCCATCATTTCCAGCAAGACCAGAAGGCCCTAAATCAGCCAGACTGGTGCTGGATGGTGGAGCCACCAGATTACACCATGAGCATCCCAGACCACCTCTGAATGTAGCCTCAGGTATCAGGCATCAGTAACTTTCGGTAGGCCTTGGGGGGGTGGATCACACTGGGACATGCTGCAGGAAAAGTGTCACCAGTAACACCATTATATCTGTGACAGGGCACACGCCGGGCGACTTTCTCTGCCGCAGCCTGACCTTCCAGAGCGCGAATGAAGGACGCAGAGCTCTCGTTTATGCCTCTACACAAATGAAGAAGGCTAAAAGAGTGTTGTTACTGATGGCCGGGGAGCCGTCTGCTCTTTTTGGGCAACATTATGAGTTTTTCTGATGGAAAGTAAAAGCAGAGAAGAGTCCTTCACTCAAACCGCTGAGTAACCATCCTCATAGAGGCCTCGTCTGATCAAACCCATTTTACACTCATTTGATTTGGTTTGAACATCTTTAATGTCCCCTAAGGGCAATTTGGTTTGCAACAGAAGTGAAAACACCCATTCTTACAATATCTCTCATCACAGTAAAAGCATAAAAGCAGATACCACAGGTAAATACACCGAGTCAGCACAGTTTCACTGGGGCATTGAGCTCACCTGCAGCTAGTTTAAATCCAGAGGCCGTTGGGACAAAGGTTTTAAGGTACCTGGTTGATTAGGCCTTACAGGTAAAAGTGTACCCTCTCTTAGACGGGAGAAGCTGAAACTCTGCATGAAGAGGATGGAGAGGGCTTGCCAGAATGACCTTTGCCCTCTGAGTGGCTCGAACTTTAAAAACAGAGTCAAGATCATTTAATTTGACAGTGTTCGTCAGCTGAGGTTACCAAACCAACAGATCATAGCAAAGGTTAAGATGGACTCAATAAAAGAAGAATAAAACATTTGGCTGTGTTACTGGGTGCAGAATCTCTCTTCATGAGCTCTCTGTGGTTTTTTACCCGCTGGAGCTGTTTTTGGTGCAGCTGAGCCTCAAGGGTCTCGATCAGCCTCTTCAGGCTCGCTCACGTCAAGCATGAAGCAGTGTTAATTATGTTAATTCTTGTTGTCATCGTTTTCGTCAACAACCTTTTTTCCCCTGATGAAAACTAGACAGTAACTAATAAAAACAAGTGCACATGGACAAAAACTCAAACTAAAATAACTGACATTTTCATCAACAAATAAAAACTAGACTAAAATGTTTGACAGACTTAATCCAGTCAGACCTAATTTGGTCATGTAGAAAGTAGAGACAAGTTAGGAATATATCCAATCACAGCTACTTTGGTTGTGTGGAAAGGTTGGATGAGTTAAGAGGGACATCCAATCACAGCTGCCTTAGCTTGGTGGTGGTGAAAATGTTCATCAACTAAAACTAGACTAAAATTAGAACAATTTAGATGACTGAATTTTGATTAAAACTAAAAGATTATAGGCAGCAGACTATAACTAAAACTAAACTAAACCGTGCTGTCAACATTAACACTGGTGTGAAGAACCTTTTGGTGTCTGCTGCCCAAAGGTGTGTTTTGAGTCAAACTCCACGACAAACTTTGCTCCTTAAACTGATTTCTCTTCATAATAATCTGCAGACTGTCCCTTTAATCCTTTATTTCCTGCGTTTGTGTGTTTGCTTTGTCAGGAGAGAGACCGATACGCCTACAAGATCCACCTGCCGGAGACGGTGGAGCAGCTGAGGAAGTTTAACTCCAGGAGGAAGCTCAAGGTCTGCAGACGCACGCCAGCACATTTCACCGGCAGCCATTTTGGAGAATGTTTAAGGTTTCATGGTTCTGTTTCAGGGTGCCGTCCTCGCCGCGGTGTCGAGTCACAAATTCAACTCTTTTTATGGCGACCCCCCCGAAGAGATCCACGACTTCACTGATGACCCCACCTCCTCAGGTATCACTCTCTGAGCAGTTCCTCCTCGGTTCTGTCCTCTGGTTTGAAGTTCTTCTTTCTCTCTTTCTCTGTTCGACCACAAAGCAACATCAGCTGTGGCAGTTTTCTTCACTGACCACAACATCAACAAGATCTTCAGGGCAGCTCGTTTCTGTTCCTTTTTACAGCCATTAAATGGAGAGAAATGAAAAGATTATGCAACGGGGGATGATTAAGAAGAAATCCAAACAGCACCAGTGCTATTCAGAGCAGAAATGACATTATCCGGTGTTCAGGTTTTAAAAAGGCTTAAAACAGGCTCAGGAAGCCTGGACTGCTCAGATCAATGATCTGGCAAGTGAAGAGATGCCTTATATTTAGCTGTTACTGTGGGCTGTGAGTCAGAGGTGAATATAGGACCCTGGATGGGGGGGCACTTCCTGTCTAATTGTGTTAAAGTACGTCATTCTCACCTGTACTGATCTGCAAACTGTGTTTCTGTTAATGCCTTCCTCCTGTCAGGACTTCTAGCAGCAGAACGTACGTACACCAATAACCTGCATGTGTTTGTGCTCCTGAATATTAGAGACCTGTCTTTTTCTCATCAGTGTTTAATTAGTGATTTGGTTGTACTTTAATGAACTTGATTGATGAAACTGAGGCAGCATGAAGGAACAGAGAGGGCTAAAGAAGTTTCTGAGCATGCTCACTGCAGAGAGTCTTCAGGATGTTTCTGTATGTATATATGTGTTTTCTGTATATAAATGTAGATGTACACTGCCTGGCCCAAAAAAAAGTCCCCACCTGGATTTAACTAGGCAAATAGGTACGAGCCTCCTATTGGATAATTACTGCGTGGGCGATTATCTTTCAACTGGCAACAAGTTATTTAACCCCAGCTGATGCAATGAGCAGCTTCTCATTTCTGAAAAAAACATGTCGAAAGACACATCCTGTGTTCATGGAAAAGATGTTAGTCTGTTTAAGAAGGGTCAAATCATTGGCCTGCATCAAGCAGAGAAAACATCTAAGGAGATTGCAGAAACTGCTAAAATTGGGTTAAGAACTGTCCAACGCATTATTAAAAACTGGCAGGATAGTGGGGAACCATCATCTTCATGGAAGAAATGTGGTCAGAAAAAATCCTGAATGATGGTGATCGGTGATCACTTAAACGTTTGTCCAAATCAAATCGAAGAAAAACAACAGTAGAGCTCAGGGGTGTGTTTAATAGTGAAAGTAAGAGCATTTCCACACGCACAATGTGAAGGGAACTCAAGGGACTGGGACTGAACAGCTGTGTAGCCTCAAGAAAACCACTAATCAGTAAGACTAACCGAAAAAAAGGCTTCAGTTTGGTAGGGAGCGTAAAGATTGGACTCTGGAGGACTGGAAGAAGGTCATGTGGTCTGATGAGTCCAGATTTACCCTGTTCCAGAGTGATGGGAGCATCAGGGTAAGAAGAGAGGCAGGTGAAGTGATGCACCCATCATGCCTAGTGCCTACTGTCCAAGCCTGTGGGGGCAGTGCTATGATCTGGGGCTGCTGCAGTTGGTCAGGTCTAGGTTCAGCAACATTATGGCCCAAAGAATGAGGTCAGCTGACTACCTGAATATACTGAATGACCAGGTTAGTCCATCAATGGATTTTTTCTTCCCTAATGGCACGGGTATATTCAAAGATGACAATACCAGGATTCATGGGGCTCAAATTGTGAAAGAGTGGTTCAGGGAGCATGAGACATCATTTTCACACATGGATTGACCACCACAGAGTCCAGACCTTAACCCCATTGAGAATCTTTGGGATGTGCTGGAGAAGGCTTTGTGCAGTGGTCAGACTCTCCCATCATCAATACAAGATCTTGGTGAAAAATTAATGCAACACTGGATGGAAATAAATCTTGTGACATTGCAGAAGCTTACTGAAACAATGCCACAGTGGATGTGTGCTGTAATCAAAGCTAAAGGAGGTCCAGCGAAATATTAAAGTGTGTGACCTTTTTTCTTTTTAATGGTGACTGTTTTTTGTCCAGGCAGTGTGTAAGTGTGTTTTCTGTGTATAAGTGTGTTTTGTGTAAGTATATGTGTGTGTTTCCAGGTGCTGTGTCTCAGGTGTTGGACAGCCTGGAGGAGATCCACGCTCTGACAGACTGCAGTGAGAAGGATCTGGACTTCCTACACAGTGTTTTCCAGGATCAACATCTACACACACTGCTCGATGTGAGTGTCTACATCTCTGAAGTTCATTAATTTTGTCCAGTAGCATTATCAAAGGTGACAGGCAGAGGCCGTATCATTAGGGACAGGGAGACAGGGCCGCTGTCATGTCAAGAGTGGCACATTAGAAATGTTTAAAGAGTTTCTAATGATTTGTGCTGTAGAGTTTTTAACATCTTCCTGCATACACGTGGCTGAGCAGGCTGGTATATCTCTTTTTTTTTTACTTTACTTTTATCATTTTCATTTTAACAATCACATAAAAACAATACACGTAAGAGAGAACAGAAAGGATCATCATGGCAGACAAAATGTTTGACATCCTATGACATTATGCACAGTTTGAAAGAAATATTAAAATGGGTTTTAAGTTATGAAATCCATAATCACGTAGGAAAGAAACATTTTCAGGACTAAGCTGTAGGATGGCACTTCTGGTTAATATAAGTAATCCACTTTTTCCAGTATTTTTTTAACCTTTTTTGGTCGAATGTTCCTGAGAAAGGGCTGGTATATCTCATAAATCAGACCTCTGTGTGTGTTTGTGCTGCTCTTTGCGTGATTGAATCGTATTTTTACATTTAATGCAGAATTCAGTACTAATTGTCTCACGCTGACGATGATGATGCTCGTGGCGAATGTGGAAAGGTCAGGATGTTTGTGGATGACACATTAAATCTCTGGATTAATTCATCTGCATGTGTTTAAATGTGCGTGTATGTGTTTATGGTGGTGTAAGAGTGTATTTATCAAAGGTGGAGATGTCTTCTTTATCTCAGTGACAGCTCCTTATTGGGTGATGATACAGAAGCATGATGATGATCCTGACGAGTTATTTAAACTCTGAGAGGCTCATTCAGGCCGTCGTGCCCGTTACTGTCTCTGTTTTCTGTTCGATCATCTGTTTGCTCTGTTCGCCGTCTCTGAGTGTCTAACAGCCGAGCGTGGAGCATTAAACCAGCACCGTCTGCCAAATGAGTCTGTTAAAGTGAAGGAATATGAAGAACATGGAGCAGAGTGAATTACCAGATTAATTTATATTCATGCAAACATTTAGCTTCTTCTCCAAGGGTTTTATCAGTACACATTTTACTACCTTTATTTCTGAGGGCTCTGTTTTAAAGAGAGGGCAGTGGATGGAGTCTGAAAGTTGTTGGAGGGAGAGAATGGGAAATGACGTGCATGAAAGAGGCCACAGACTGAAGTGAACCCAGGCTGCACACGACAAGAGGAAACATGGAGCAGGGGATTACTACATACTTATCAGAGCCCTCCATAGCAGGATTTTAAACTTCTGTATCAAATTACAAACTCACAGTAAATGACCTGTTTGGTACCACAGCGTGCTCACAGACGGACGGTGGGATTCTGGACGGACACTCAGTCCGTTTTAACTAAGTCACATATAATAATAATATAACAATATAATATAACTGATGTAAGTGTTTCAAGAAAACACATTTAATCACCACTCAACATTATCTACTCAAGGATGATGTTTTTTTAACAAAATTGATCAGATACTGACGATCTATCGGGCATCTTTATCTCTGAGTTTACTTTTTACTCAGTAGATAAAATCATCGCTCTGTGGTATGAAGACATTCGTCCTCTTGCAGCAGCAGATCATGAGTGAAGGACAGCGGTTACGTAAGAAGCAGAAACAGCATTTTAGTTTCCACATTAAAAACAGGAAGATGTTCTTCAGGATGTTCCTCCAGGAAGCTCCAGGCTGCAGTCGTCTTCGTCTCAGACGGTGGACTTGCAGCTTGTTTGAAGGCGGTCTGCAGATCTGATGCTTTAGACTTTAGATGGGGAGGTTACACTGAGCAGACCTCAGAGGGTTTATGCTGCAGGATCAGAGTCTCCTGGTGAAGCTCTTCAGGGTATGACGTGGACCTGTCTCCTCAGAGTTCAAACAGGGACTCGTCTGCAGGTCCTCCCTGGAGGATTGAAGAGCCTCAGCCTCTTAAATATTCTGAATCTGCCCGGCTCGAGGAAAGGGAGGTCACAGAAATAAAGCAGATTCAGGAGGTTTAAATAAAAGACATTTATTGAAGTTAGGCTTTAAAAGGTGGTCAGAGTGTTCAAAATGAGGCAGAGAAAGGCAAACTAAAAGTCCGAGTCTCTGGTCCTACTTGTCTTGCTAAACTCTTGCGAGGCCAGAAACCCTGGCTGGACCCCTTCTTCGGTTTTTCCCTGCCCCACAGTTTTGGGCAGTGTTGGCAGGACTGTGTGTAATGCTGATGCACTCAGGAGGGCAGGGACAGGAAAGGCCGGCTGCTGGATACAGGAGCTGCAGCTCAAAGTACACCTGAAGAGTGAGATGATGGGGCTGGCACAGGCCTGGATGAAGGCCATCAGGAGGCCGACCAGGGGGGCGAGGTGCTCCCTGACCTGACCTGATGTTGTATATCGGTGTCTGCAGATACAGAATTTAGCAGATATTTTTCCTGCTGATATTTTAGCCTTATATATTTGCTTCTAGATTGCAGTGTTAATTTTGCTGACCAATGTTTTTTGTCAACAACCTTTTTCCCCCTGACGAAAACTAGACAGTAACAAATAAAAACAAGTGCACATGGACAAAAACTCAAACTAAATTAACTGACATTTTCATCAACAATAAAAACTAGACGAAAATGTTTGACAGAAATTTAATCCAATCAGACCTAATTTGGTCATGTAGAAAGTAGAGACAAGTTAGGAATATATCCAATCACAGCTGCTTTGGTTGTGTGGAAAGGTTGGATGAGTTAAGAGGGACATCCAATCACAGCTGCCTTAGCTTGGTGGTAGTGGGATAAGATGGGGAGCGATCCAATCAGAGCTATTCGTTCATTTAAACATTTAGACTTTACTAGCATTCAGTAAAGGGTTATTAGATGTTTGATTTTATCCAAGTGTAAAACATGACTTCAGAAATTTAAGGAAACATAAAAATGCCTTACCCTTTACACTTCATATTTCAGTCGACTAAATTTACAGCAGATGTCCCCGACTAAAATGTTGTGAAATTTCATCAACTAAAACTGGACTAAAATGAAAACAATTTAAATGACTAAATTATGACTAAAACTAAAAGACATTTTGGGCTAAAGACTATAACTAAAGCTAAATTAAAAAGTGCTGTCAACATTAATGCTCCTGGATTGTGGAGTTTTTTTGCATATTAAACAGAGAGTTTGAGCTCCCAAAGAGGGCTGGTTTTCTGTCTGCAGGTAAATAAATCAGTGTTTTAGCTTTAAACAGGACAGATGAAGTGACTGTCAGAAATGCACTTTACATTTGGCGTAGGTGTGATCTAAACAGAGCCTCTTCCAGTCATTTTTATATATCCCTGTCATAGGTGTTGGTACATGGTGCCTCCCAGTCTTGGTCAGTCTTGCTGAGGCAGTCATGTGAAACAGGTGATTTTATTCTCTCTGAAATTAAAACTCTGGACTCTAAGGGAATAAATGTGGTTATAAGTCAGTGTTTCTGAGCTGCTGCAGGCTGGGGTTGTCTGAGGAGACGTCTGGATGTGCAGAATGTGTTTGTTTGTTTGTTTGTTTGTTTGTGTGTTTGTCTGTGAGTGCATCAGTGTCAGTGTGCGCTGGGAGCTGCAGATGTCTCACTCTCACACCGGGGGGGGGGGGCGTCATGAAGCAACAATGGCTGCTGTTGTGGCCTCGGCGGCGTTCACATACACCCGCTCCTCCGTCACATCGTCTCCTCGCTGCCTGGATGAATCCTCCTCGCTCTGATTCCTCTCGTTTTGTCGTCTTCTTCTTCTTCTTCTTCTCCTGAAACCATTTCCTGTCTCCTGGGTGAGTGCGTCGTTCTGTCTGATGTGTTTGCAGGAAAAGACGCCTCCAGCTAACGTGGAGCCGTCCCCCGGTGGCGGTTGTTGGCGTTTGACGTGTATAATGAGCTGAGTGAGTGTTTGTGTTTCCCCTCTGGAGTCTTCAGGCAGATAAAGGTGGAGCGTGCTGCACGTTCATTCAGACGATGGAGATGTCAGACTGGAGCTCTGCTCGGAGACTCCGACAGCTCGCTCTTGTTGTGAAGACTTGATGCAGACACTGAGGCTCTGTCAGACACTCAGACATCTGCACGCTAGGGCTGGGCGATATATGCCTCCATGTTTTTGGGCCTTTATGAGATTATTTCGTAATGTTCTTACTTTTATATTCTTTAAAGGAACACTCCAACATTTTTGATGTTTTCGTGTCTTGCCTCACTCTTGAGTCCACGACAAGCAGATTGACTTCATTCTTTAGACTGTGCTGCAGTAACAAGGAAGAGACAGACAAAGCTTGCCCACTGCTAGTTAGCTTAGCTCAAACACTGGGAGTCAATGGGTAGTGTGAGCCTGCGTCTGCCTACAGTCATCAGATAAACTGTTCAGCAACTCTAAACGGTCCTTTGTGCTTGTTTTTTAACCCTTTATGTTACGTAATCTTCATATTATCTTCCGCTACTCCTAAACAGAGGCTTTGTTTTGTGGACATACTTCTGCGGTGGTTTAGGGATGTGACGTTCCCGAATGAGTCGAGTCTTGTGAACAGCTCTTTTAAGTGAACTGTGAGAACTGATTCGCAGTTGTGAGTGAGCTGTTTGTTTCTTAAATTTGTAGGCAATTTGCATTTAAGAATGTCTCGCACATGAACGATACTCCCAGTGTTTGAGCTAAACTAACTAGCGGTGGGCGAGCTCTGCCCGTCTCTTCCTTGTTACTGCAGCACAGTCTAAAGTTTGGCATCTATCTGCTTGTCATGGACTCTGGAGTGAGGCAAGACACGAAAACAACAAAGATGTTGGAGTGTTCGTTTAAAGACATGAGGCTGAAATAACTTCATGAATTAAGATGACTTTCATTTCAATCCTTAGAAAATTCAAACATGAAGACAGACTCCCGCACACTGTCCAGCTTGCAAGAAATCCATTTAAATGCAACGTTTCGGTCTCAGACCTTCATCAGGCAAACAGTTTGTTAAAGAGGGCAGGACGTCTTAAATAGGAAGTGGCAATGACACCTGTGGCCAATCAACATCATGACGTCACATCTGCACACAAAAAAAATAAATCAACAGACAAAAGAACATCATCTACCTGACTAGGAAAGTTAATATGATGAAAGTCTAATAAAAGCCTACAAATAAGGCTGAAAATGAAAACATTAGTTACAAGTTATACAATTTATCGGACATTAGAGGTCCATAAGACAAGTCACCTTGTAGAGAGGCATTATGATAGAATTAAGTTTGACACAGTCCATTGATCATTAAATCACTGAAATCCCCGCAAGAATCCCAAATGCGCCAGCCTAAAATAGAGTATAACCTGTTGACTTTAATACATATAAATAGACACATTTAGTAGGTCACCTGGTCATTGAAAGTGGGCCTAAGAATAAATGTGTACAGTTCATATGTATCCCACATTAGTTAGTCAGAAAGAGGGAGGACATGTTCCACTAAAAATCACAGAAATATAATAAGAGAAAGTTCATCATTAAGGCCTTTTGAGATCAGAGTTTGTAAGGTATATATCCAGTATGCTTCCCGTTGTTGTAAAAGTCTGTCATGATTGCCGCCCCTGGGTCCTACGCACCTTGTCCCTGAATTAGATGTGCGAAGCACTCTTGTGATTTAATCCTTAGAAAATGAAAATGCATGCTGTCCCGTTTTTATTTTTTATAATCAGTTTAGGCTTACTTTTTAAAGTTTTTGTCCAGGTGATTTTGGACCAGATATCCTCTCCTGATATTTTTGCTGAATGATGGCTTTCAGTAAATTATCCCAGTACCTGTTTTCTGCTCTGAAATAACAAAACCAAGTCACAAACCAAGTCGTAAACTAAACCAACAAAAATCAAACAATACTGCAATACTGATAAAACAGCAACAAAAATAAAAGTACAAAGCAGCCCATATGTGTGTGTGTGTACATATATATATATACATATATATATGTGTGTATATATATATATATATATATATATATATGTATACACACACATGTGTGTATATATATATAAATACATACACACATATATATATATACATATATATGTGTATATATGTGTGTGTGTATATATATATATATACACATATATATGCATGTATGTATATATATATCCATGTATACCATGAACAGCGTGTGTGTTTCCCCTCTCTGCTGTATATCTGCCTCCCTGCTGTGGTTCATCTCCTCCGTTCAGTTTGGCCTCGTGTTTTTGTGTTTCTTGTGGGGTTTTTTTGTGTTTCTTCTGTTTTTTTGTGTGTTTCTTGTGTACTTCTCTCTGAATAAACCCTCAGAGGTTCCTCCTCTCAGAGACTTAGAGATGCTGGCAGCTGGGCTGTAATGGAGCAGCCTGCAGACCCTGAGTGTGTTTGTATGTGTTGGTGTTTCTGCAGACGGCATGTGGGACGTCCTGAGTCAGCCCTCAGGCTCTGACTCCTCTGGTCGTACCAGGGTTTCCTAAGAAGTGAGCACGTGTGTCATCGTCCCAGGACTGTCTGCATTTACTCTGGTGGTCTGGCACCAGGCTCAGTTTTGGTCCCATGCTCACAGGGTCCATGATTTGCCTGATTTAGATACAATCACAGCTTTGTTTTAATTTTCTTATTTTTAGACTTTCATGCCTTTTCTAAGGTGACAAGAAAGTGGACTTTAATACATGGGGAAAAAGGGCTTCACATGCAGGAAAGGAGCCACAAGCCAGAGTTAAACCGAGGCCTCTCATGCCAAAGATATGCATGCTGTTGTAACCATGATGCTGTAACCACACCAACATATTAGGCTTTTTGAAGGGATCTATTAAAAACAGAAATAAGATCAGTAATCTCTTCTGACCAGTTTTTTCAGGTTTATTCCTGAGTTACAGTACACTAAAAGAAGCCACAAAAATCTCACATTATTAAACAGAGGACTTTAAAGGAGATTAATTTATATTTCTTAGTTTGCAAACATGATTAATAATGACCAAAAACGTGTGCACAGAGATTCACTATCATTTTTTGCTCTAGAGAACAGAAGCGTAAAGATCTTTGGTCTGAACTTTAACTAAAAAGATGAAGAGCTGTCTTCATATACACAGATATTGGAAAAGTGGGTGAAAAGGTGGATGAAACTCACCGGTTTCACCTGTTTTTAAATGATTCAAGCATTGTTTGGAACAGTTGAACTCACCAGTTTCTCCAGCTAACAGGAAAATTTACTGTTCCAGGTTTTCTGGGTAGCCAGTGTGCATGACATGTAAATGAACGTCTCAGTGAAGTTAATGATAATGTAAACCTCCTATAGTGACTGTATCTTTAGAGCTCATTGGAGCATGAAGCTTCAGGCTGTAGCTGAATTTTTCCAGAGGAAAACCTCCACAAGAAGCTCACTCTTCCACAGTACGATCTCCGTCTGTCCGTCTGTCTGCAGATCAGACCAGCATCCTGACCTGATGGGCCGTCTGAGAGTCTCTCCGTTTACAGAGACAGACTCTGTTTTACGGCCCACTCGCTGCATTAATCACTGATTTAAGGAGATTTTCCACATTAAAGCTGTAATGGAAAACCTCAGTGAGTCCTCTGGAGAAGCTCTTTTAAAGATAACACTGAGGTCTGATTCAGAACCTTCATCTGAAGACATCAGGCAGCGGAGACAACGTCACAGATGGTAGACTGAGTGAACAATGAATATTCACAGCCTGTAATCCATCTTCAGTCAGACCTCCCTGATCAGGACAGTCCACAGGATCCAGGTCCATCAGGACAGTCCACAGGATCCAGGTCCACAAGAGCTCAGAGGTTTACCTCCAAAACCAACCATGCAGTTTTTCCAGTGAGAAGTTTGTTTGTCCACAGTCAAGAAGGTCTTGTTCATGTCCATACATTCATGCATCAATCCATCATCCGTCAATTCATCCATCAGTTCATCCATCAATTCATCCATCCATTAATCTGTCCATCCACTCGTTCTTCCCCTGTTATCACATTTATGGTGTTACCATGTGGTTTGACATGGAGCCATCATAAAAGAACAAAAACCGTCTGTTACTGTGAAAATAATAATAATCATAAAAATAATAATAAGTCATGATGGTGTGATTTAAATGTTAATAATCATCATCATTCAGCCTCAGTGAAGTCAGTGTTGTTGTTTAGGTGTTTGTTTATCCGTCTTGTGTCCTGTGATGGATCACGTCTGCTGCTGTTTGTTTGTTTGTTTGTTTGTTGGTTTGTCGGGGGGGGGGGGGGGGGGGAGGGGTCGTTCAGACTCTGAGTCATTGAACCGTGTGGTACAGACGCTCAGTTTCTGCTCTGTTCAGATCCAAACCATCAGACCTTCTGTTTCTCCTCGTGGGCTCATATTTGATTCTTAAACCAGAGTGAATTATTTTAAAGTGAATGAGTCTCCGGTGTGCTAATGTTCAATCCCACAGCTGCTGTCGTCTCTCTTTGTGTCTCAGGGACAGTTTGTATATAAAATGTCTGAAATCCTCCCACGCAGCCTCTGACTCTGCTGAACAGACGCTGCTTCACTCCCTTTATGATCTCGGCACAGACCGCAGAGTGTCGTCATTCCCTCAGAACGAAGACAGAAACTCTCTGTTTGAGCTCAATAAACGGAGAAGAAGAAACGTGCAGCGTGATGGTGGATCTGTGGGACCGCAGGGGTTAAAAATCTATTAAAATACAGAATTAATCAGGTCAGGAGCAGTGGTTTTCTCCAGGCAGCAGCTGAAAAATGAAGCCAGTCAGGAGCGTAAAATAGCTGCAGTTCCTCCAGTGTCCACCAGAGGGCCTGTGTCCACAGCAGACCCTTAGCATTAGCTTCCTTTGTCACTGCACACTCATTTGAAAACAGGTCAACTTTTGGAGTAGCACCGGGCTTCACAATGTCACTTTTCCCAAACTTAAAATCAAGAAGAGGCGAAACCTCTGAGGTTCTGTATATTTAGTCTATTTTCATACTTTTCCACATAATATGTAAACCTGCACAGTGATTATTAGAACTCCATATCTATTCACAATGCCTAATGTATCTGTATGTGTGACGGTATATATATATATATTTTTTTTTTTTTTTCTTCCTGTAAATACATATAGATATATAATCACACTTTGTGTATATAACAGTCTATTACATTGCACTTCGGGATTGGATGCCAGACGACTTTTCATTACTCTGTACCTGTGCATGTGAAATGACAATGAATTTGTATCCTAATCCCAAACCTAATGTGAGAAAAGTAAAGGCAGAAGAGACAGTGATCTGACTCGTCTTAACATCAGACCAGTTTAAATCCAAGCTTAGTCCAGCATCGTTAGCGCCCAGCGTCCTGAGGGGGATCTGCTGCTGTCACTGCACACCCTACACTTTATACAACAACAAAATCAGAAGGGGGCGGGGCCTCTATTTTATGATTTGTCATAAGAGTGGTGGAGGAGAAACTGATCTGACTCGTCTTAGTATCAGACCAGATTATTGTTAAAGCATTCATGAGATACAGCGAGTAAAAGATGACGACAAAGCAGCTTTGCATTGACCTTTACCCTTTGACCTAAGCAAAGTTTAAGGGAGACCCTCGGGCTTTCTGAAGATGTCTCACTGATTACAGTATCAAGCTGGTGACGATGTGGGGACTCATCACAGCGACCTTGGTCCGTGGTAAATGACCTTGTTATCCTCTGACAGGTCTTTCCTGACCTTATCCACCAAGGGTCCAGTTTGAGTTCTGAGCCCTGCTGGCTCTGAATCATGTTTGTCCTCCTGTTCTCGGATGTTTACTGTGTGTGCAAAGGGATGGTAGCTCGCTCACTGTGAACAACTAAAGCTACCTGACCTTTGACCTCAGACCTTTGAATCCTATAAATTTAGCCCTGTGTCGTGTCTGATCCCTGAAAGTTTTTATAAGCACAGGATAACCAGGAAGCTTGAAGATGTTGACTTTTGACCCATGACCTGTCCTTTCATCCTTGACTCAGAGTGGACATCGATGCAGAGTTTGATTAAAATCCCTACCAAATTGACCTCTGACCTCCATGATCTAAGCAGCCCATCCTTGATCTCAGTGGGACAGTTGGTCAGAGTTTAAGGAAGTCCACGGTAGAGTTTCTGTGATCTATAAGTGGACAAACAGAAGACGTAAATCATTCTGCTGCGTCCTCACACTGAGACTCACTCATCACTTCAGCCTGTATGGAGCTAAATCCAGGCCAAAGTGTTGTAATTTGAAAATTTTAAAAATGAAACTAAAATTTCATGTTTTTTCTGGAATTTAAGAAAATACCCAAATCATTTAATTGAATAAAAAATAACTGTAAGAGATTTTATTCAGTTAGATTGAGCTCTGTAATTGTTTTGACAAAATATTTTATTTTAATATCTTACTCTGAATATATTGCCCAAATTTCCTGAAGGCAACATCATTTGAGGATGTTTTGCTGTGCTGTGACTCACAATCCCACGCCCCTCTCAGTCAATGCAACGCCAGAACATGGCCAAAAATTTGAAACTGAAAAAAATAAGATTTGAAATTGAAAAAAAGAAATCTGAAACCAAAAAGATGAAATTTGAATTTGAAAATATTCATCTTACAACTGAAAAAAGTAACACATCAAATGTTAAAATATATTTCAGAGTAAAAAAATGAAAATAAATTATTTTATTAAAATAATGACAGAGCTGAATCAATAGTAAACTAAAAAAAATCCCTTACACTTATTTTTTTATTTTTAGTTTAAGTGTTTTCATTTTTTTTTTTTAAATTCAGGAACAAGCTTTGAAATTTAGTTTCAGATTTTATTTTTAATCTCTTTTTATTTTCAAGTTACAGTAATTTTGGCCTGGATTTAGCCTCATAAACCTGCTGATTACTTGAACATTTACAGACCTGGTCCAGATCACTGCACTCTTCACATCAACAATCTGAGGACGTCCCTCTAATCATCTGACCATAACCTGTAAATGATCTCCAGGATGTTCATGGGTTTGTTTTTCTCTTGTTTTCTCTGACTGATGCTTCACGTCTGTTTGCTTCCTTCAGCTCTACGATAAGATCAACACCAAGTCATCTCTGAGCATCAGGAACCCCCCGAGTGATGCCGTGCAGAGAGCCAAAGAGGTAAAAACACTCTCTCATATATCCCACGCTCTTAACCCTCGAGTCCCATCCAAAAGTATTCACATGTGACAGATAGAGGGCCTAAAGGTGGACCTAATTAATCATGCTGAAATTCTCACAAAGAAATTATTTGTTTGTGCAGTTATTTCACATTGATCCTCATATTTCTTTAAATTGACCTTTGAACAAAAATATTTATATTTTATCTCACTAAACGTGAGGACCTGTGTCCTAAGGGAGTGCTTGATTTATATTCAAACCAACATAGTCAAAAAGTCATTAAATAAAGGGTTATTCGATTTTTGATTTTATCCAAGTGTAAAACATGACCTCAGAAATTCAAGGAAACATAAAAAACTCCTTACCCTTTACACTTCATATTTTAGTCCACTAAATTTAAAGTAGATTTTATCGACTAAAATGTTATGAAATTCCATCAACTAAAAGTAACCTGAAATGAAAACAATTCAGATGACTAAATTATGACTAAAACTAAAATATATTTTAGGCAAAAGACTATAACTAAAACTAAATTGAAAGTGCTGTCAACATTGACACTGGTCAGTGGTGAGACTTCTTGGTTTTGTTCTCTTGGGGACTTTCTGATTGATTGAAGTCTACCCTGCTCTTGGAGCGATGTTCAATGACCTGACAGGTGTTACTGAGACACAGCTCTCGATAATTTAGCATTAAGCACCACCTAGAAGCTCTCTGAGGCTGAGAGCGCTCCCTGAGGACACAGGCCCTGAGCTGATCAGCAAAAGTCTCTCTTATTTTCTGCGACTGCGTGACCGACTGGGCTTAATGGACCAAGTGTGATTATTTTGATTAAACACTGACCTACAGGGCTGCGATAGCAGAACGAGCTCAAACTTCAGATTAAAGCAATGCACAAATTTGTCAGGTTACATGTGATTAGATTATTGATGGTAAAATAACTCCTCCGATGGGACCTGAGGGTTAAACTTGAACACAAACTAACGCTCGGTGTTCGTCCTCTTCACCTGCACTGACTGATTTCAATACTTTAAAATCACAGACTCGCTCTCTGCTGCTTCTTCTCTGTCTTAAACACTCAAACTGTCGTTTCTGTCAGGCTGCTCTAATCCCTCTGAAGCTCTAACTCTGCAGACATCAGGCCTGTGAGGTGTGTTTGGGAGAAATGGGAAATACTGAAACTGCACTATCTAGAAACCCTCAGATAAAAGATTTTCCTGCATGTTAGTGTGCAGGAGTTTGTCTTCATATTCACTTGGACCCTCTTTCTCTTGAATCAGATGAAGTGTCTCCACGTTTTAAAAAGTCATGATCTCAGTGATTTTGTAAGTGATTTTCAGACTGAGGAGCCATAAACTCCCCCGACTCCTGTTTTATTTCTGCACATTTGTCTCCCTCTTCCTGTAATAGGGTTATTATTCTCACTTAAATCTGATCACAGCCGTCCCCAGAAACCATCGTTTATCAGAACAGAAGGTCTGAGACGTCACTCATGCTTTTAGAGTGAGTGCAACAACCCGAGGGAGCACCAGAGCACCGTTCCTTCAGTTTTCATAAGAATGGGACTCTGAAGTGAAGTCAGCTTTTGTCTGGTTGTGAAATATTGACTCACAGTGTGAGTGCTGAGGCTTCGACACAGTCCAGCTGGAATAAAGTTGGACTATAGTGGAAGTAAAAGGGCTTACAGTAGATGTGCTGTGATTCAGGGACCTTTGGTAACCTGGAGGTAACACGATCACTCTGTTTCTGAGCCGTCCCCAGAAACCAAACATCCACCAAGAAACCATCATCTATCAGAACAGAAGGTCTGAGACGTCACTCATGCTTTTAGAGTGAGTGCAACAACCCGAGAGAGCACGAGAGCGCTGTTCCTTCAGTTTTCATAAGAATGGGATAGTTTTAGTTAGTGTGTGAGGTATTGACTCACAGGGGCAGCATTGAGTTTTAGATGCAGGCCAGTGGGATTTGGGCTGGGATATGCTGTTAGCTAGAGGGACTGAGAGAGCACAAACCTCCGCCAAGGCACCAAAATCTGACCTCTCCTTCCCAACATCACCTGGAACCTTCCTCAGAATCAGCTGATGAGGTTTGGAGCAGTGATGGACACAGAATCTTATTAACAGGCTGGCCTAAACACATCTGGATGGGCTTTAACTCTTTGTTTTATTTTATATTATTTAGACCTTAACTGTCTTAGTATAATGTAATAAGACAGTCTAGCCTCTCCCTGAATGATCTTTTGCTGTAAAATATAAACTCTTGAACCAATCTTCTCATCTAAAGTAACATAAGAAGAGTTAAAGCAGTGTCCTTCAGAACTGCATTGCGCTAATTTAATATGCAAAATAACCAAAAGTCTGTTTTCACTTAAGAGTGAATGTTAGGCACCCGTCTAGGGGGAAGGTACATAACATATTTAAAAGGGAAAAAGGTAGGAAAGAAAATCACTCTCAGTCTCCAAATCTTAAATAACCAAACATTTATCAAAGTTTACACAATTTATTTACAGCATAAAAAAAACAAGCCAAAGGCAAAAAGGTATGTACAGGAAAACAAACTAAAAAGCTGAGATCTTAAACAAAAGGGTACAAAAACAAAAGGCAGCAAAGGCTGACACTCAAAATAAGGATTTACCCGAAACCACGAACGAACTAACTAATACAAAAAAACAACTCAGAACTACCAACCACACCTGGCCACCTGAGTGCTGCTGCAGAGATCCTCCTGTGGGAAGAGCTCTCACTCCTCAAGCACTCTCACACACAAACTCTCCACAGGAGACCCTCTCCACAGCTATCTTTAAATACAGCACATGATAATAATATACAGCCAGGGCCGTAACAGAGAATATTCTGAATATTCTTCCTTTAAGTAGCCGCCCTGTATTTTTCAAATCTGAGTTTTATTAAGATTTTTTTTTTTTATATATATATATTATTGTTTTTATGACTGATTAGATGGGCCACCTAATCACCTGTCAGTCAGTATCATAGGCCCGCCCCTGATTTTGGGTTATCTTGCTCACAAACAAACAAACAAACGCATAACACTGCAAAAACTCAGATCTCAGCAAGGGTGTTTGTTTTCAAGCCAGAAATCTCTAGAACACTTATTCTAATCCACATTGACTTAGCAAGTCCAGATAAATATCTTACTACAAGGAACTAAAGGCAAAACAAGGCGCTGAACTGCCTGTAACGATGAGAACATATCTGCCAATGAAACAAGCAAGTTTGAGTGACAGTCTTAAATTCAGGTTGAAAATCTGCTCTGGATAAAAAAAAAAATAAAAAAATAAGACACTTTAATTACATTTTGTGTCGTCCCATTGGCAGATTGTTTTACTTATTACGAGCAACTTAGGCTTTGTTTTTAGTTTTTATATCTCCAAAAAGATCTTAATCTAGACATATCAGGAAACTGTGCCCTAGAACAAGTCGAGGTATTTCTGACTTGAAATTGGACGGATACTCTTACTTAGATCTGAGTTTTTGAAGTGAATCCCTTTGGTGGAGGTGATACAACCGCAGTCTTTAGCTCAGATTTATTCTAATTTAAGGAGAATATGCCTAAAAGATCTTAAAATCTAAGTTTGCATATGTCTCCATAACATGGGGGTCCATGCTCTTTAACATTGGGTAAGGCTGTCACTTTTCCTCATGGTAAACTCGAATGGTTTTTGAACATACAAGCAAATAACTGAAGATACTTTGGAGCTGCTGCCTGTTGAGATTAAAGAATTTAAGTTTTTGCATATTTTATTGCAATGATCAGAATATAAGTCATGACACAGGAGTGCAGAATTCCCTGTGATGTGAACTGAAGCACACGTGTTTGGAGGGATGCTGGCCGAGCTCTGCTCTGACTGAGTGTTTGTGAGGGCGGGTTCGAGCTTGAATGAGTCTGTGTGCTCTTTGTTAACAGGCTAATTAAAGCCAACAGGGTGTGAGTTTGCAGACAGGGCCTGGGATTGTTTCATGTGGTCTAAAGAAAGAACAAACTGAGGTTTGAGTCTGGGTCAGAGTTTCCATCTTTAGCAGACCTCATGGAGCGGGAGTTTGAGTGGGAGCGAGCGATGAAGGAGAGTTCATTTACTGAACTGGATTAATATGATCTGACGGTTTGATGCAAGACGTGAAGTCGAGTAGGGCTGCACAGCGCAGCAGGTAGTGCACGTACCTCACAGCGAGGAGGTTGCTGGTTCCATCCCCGTGTCGGTCAGAGCCTTTCTGAGTGGAGTTTGCATGTTCTCTCCGTGCATGCAGGTGTTCTCTCCCTTAGCGTGAATGCTTAGCTGTCTCTCTATGTGACCCTGTGATTGGCTGGCGACTGGGTCAGGCAGTACCCTGCCCTTTCGCCCTATGTCAGCTGTGATAGGCTCCAGCCCCTGTGACCCTGAAAGGGATAATTGAGAGTCTGAATGTGCAGTTATAAAAATACTAAAACATTAACACATTTCTGATATTAGATTTACAAAATATTAAAATTAAGATAAGATCACAAGAGTCTTGGGATTTTTCAGTTGAACACAGTAAGAAGGTTTTCCTGTTTTTAAGTCTCAGTAAAGTGGTTTTGTAATGTTTTCATCATCCGAGCGTAGCTTTCGTACTTGTACAGATGCTGTTGGAAATGAGCTTTCTTTACTTAAAGGACATGCATATAATATTTACCAGGTATGATGAAGAGTTTTAAATTAAATATCAGCCATTTGAATTCTTATTTTCTCATAAAGCAGTTTGTTTGTTTTAATTCAGAGTGTGTGAACCTTTTTCCAGCCTGAATCATCTCTGACAAAATAACCCCACATGCTCCAGGAAGTCCTTTATTAAGTTTCTTTGTTTAATTGATGGTCTAATCCTGCTGTGCCTCAGGGTCTTCCTCCTCCTCTTCCTCCTCTGCTTCATCTCTAATGTCTGCTGATTCTCTCTGAGATAATAACAGAGCAGCTTCTGCTTTTGTTGTGATTAATAATCGATCTGACGCTTCACTCTGACCACACTAACTTAACCTTTGACCTGCTAACTTATCACTACTCAGGTACTTTTCTAATTAATTAGTGTTTAGATAACCCACTAATGGCTGAACTCATCCAGACCAATCAGATTGCTGATGGAAAAAAAGGGGGCGGAGTCTCAGGAAACATCCACACTGACACTGATTCATTTATGATCATGCAGATTTAAGAAAAACTCAAAACAGAAGAGTTATTAAAGGAAACTGCAGCGCCAACCAGAAGAAATGAACTCTTAAGACCAAAGCTGGTTTAGCATCAGGCTGTAAACAGATTTATTTATTTTTCAGCTTTTTATTCATCCAGATTAGTTTAGATGTTTTAAAGCTCAAACACTGGGAGTCAGTGGGTAGTGTTAGCCTGCCTATGCCTACAGTCATCAGATAAACTCTTCAGCAGCTCTAAATGCTCCTGTTGTGACTCGTTTTTTTACCCCTTTATGTTACATTATCTTCATATTATCTTCTTCTACTCCTAAACAGAGGCTTTGTTTTGTTGACCTACTTCCGCGGTGGTTGTGATGCGACTTTCGAGGAACGAGTCGATTTTTTTGAACAGCTCTTTGAAGTGAACGATGAGAAGCAATTCGCAGTTGTGAGTGAGCTGTGTGTTTGCGAGCTGTTAGTAAATGCTAATTGCCTGCAAATTTAATAATGGCTCACAAACGAACGGCTCACTCACAACTGGGAATTGGTTCATATCGTTCACTTTAAAGAGCTGTTCAAAAGACTCAACTCGTTTGTGAACGTCACATCTCTAGCAAAAACCTCAGCTGAAGTAGGTCAACAAAACAAAGCCTCTGTTTAGGAGTAGAAGAAGATTATATGAAGATAACGTAACATAACGCGGTAAAAAGTCACAACAAGTACACAGGACGGTTTAGAGTTGCTGAAGAGTTTATCTGATGACTGTAGGCAAAGGTAGAGGCAGGCTAATGCTACCCATTGACTCCCAGTGTTTGAGCTAAAGCTAACTAGCGGTGGGCAAGCTTTGTCTGTCTCTTCTTTGTAACTGCATGCACAGTCTAAAGAATGGAGTCTATCTGCTTGTCATGGACTCGGGAGTGAGGCAAGACACGAAAAGTGTTCCTTTAACTGAGTCCCGTAACCCATTCTGTCTTCAGGGGATTTTTGCACAAGAGCGACACAAAGTAATTTTTACACAGTTTGCTGCCTCGATGCTTCTTTGTTAGATGTTTCTGTGTTCGCTGAATTATGGTTATAACTATTTGATAAGTGTCAGAGGTTTTACTGTGGATTACAATACGTTTATACAAAGAGTCAGTGTTTGCAGTGATGGCTCTTCTTCAATACCTCTGCAATCTTCTGGACTGATGGTAGTCTACACCTTTTCTCCTCCGGACGAGTTTTGCTCCAAATGCCCTCAACCATCAGGAAGGATTTAACAGAGAATGACGTCCCCAGCAGTCCCCAGCAGTCCCCTCTGTTCCCAGCAGTCCCCACTGTCCCCACAGTCCCCACAGTCCCCAGCAGTTCCTACAATCCCCAAAATCCCCACAGTCCCCAGCAGTCCCCTCTTTCCCCAGCAGTCCCCACTGTCTCCAGCAGTCCCCACAGTCCCCACAGTCCCCACAATCCCCACAGTCCCCAGCAGTCCCCACTGTCTCCAGCAGTCCCCACAGTCCCCAAAGTCCCCAGCAGTCCCCTCTGTCCCCAGCAGTCCCCACTGTCTCCAGCAGTCTCCAGCTGTCCCCACAGTCCAAGCCCTGTACCTCCTGCAGAGTAAGATAGATTTGGCAGTCATCTGATCCCTCTTCATAACATCCTGGAGTTTATGCATATGGCCATTATTAAAAACTGAGGCAGCAGACTTTGTGAAAATTATGATTTGTGTCTTTTTAAGACTTTTGGCCACAGCTGTATGTAAGCCTGTTTCATCTTGAATAATTCTAATTTAATTCAGTGTTTATTTTGCACAGGTGTCTGACACATATTTGTGGAGGGGCTCGACTCTTTGAAACATTTTTTAATGTCTATTTCATTCATTAACAAAATATGAAAAAGGCCAAATTAAAATGAAAAGGAGAAGAAAGTAGATCAACCTCACAGGGTCTGCTCCTCCTTCAACGACATGCATGATACAACACAAACTTTAAATCAAACAGCTGAAGCCCTCACTTCCCTCTGAGAAACAGGAATATTTTACATTTTGTCAGGCGAAGACGATCACAAAGTAAAGCTCGATCAGGGTCTCAGAGGGGAGAAGGTCAGTCTGTGGTCCACACAGCTGATGGAGTGATCACAGGGTTCTGCAGCAGTGAAGGCATCACCATACACCAATTCATCTTCAGGGTCAGCAGAGTTCAGAAAGCCTCGGGGTTTAAGGGGTTAAATCTCTGCGGTGTGGATGTATCCTGACCTCCTGACCCCTCAGCCAGTGGACGGTGTGTAACCTTGTTCTGTGTCTCCCTCCAATAAAGAGATCATCCCGAGGCCGAGCGGGTGGAGCTCTGAAACATCTGGACTATGTAAGAGCTCAACACACAAACATGATCACAGGAGGAGGAGGAGGAGGAGTGAAGGTCATTAACACGGAGGTCAAAGCTGTTCTGACATCCTGTGATACACGATAGATGAACAACAACCAAACAGCACAGACATGTCACAGTAAAAGCCCAGAGATGAATCATTTTATAAGAAGGAAACAGCTCTTTATAACTGCTCCATTTAATATGACAAAATCTGCTGTTATGTCCTGTTAGAGCTGATTTGATCTTTTTTCCCATCACCCCCTGACCTTCATCTGTCAGAGGAGTTCAGGATCTCATAATCTTCAGTCCCAGGATCTTCTCTTTCTTTGTATCCTCCAGTCAGAGCTGAGCTGAGAAAAAGACTTTTAATCTGCTGCTTGGTTCACTGAGAATAAACCAGAGAAAGGCCCGAAACTCTGTACTAAACACTGTTAAATGATTTGGAGGCATCAGGCTGCAGATGTTATTGCTGATTATTTTTTAGACCAAAGTCGATATTGTCCATTAATTATTTGTTCAGGTGCTGTGCTTCTTATTTATCTGTTAGGCTGTTTATCACCAAACTGTGTTAACTTTAGTTTAAAATAAGAAATAATATCCAGCTGTTGAGTATGTAAGGAGCGTCAGGTTTAAAATGAGGTGTTAATGACATTAAGAATAAAGCAGAGATGGAGTTAATCACGATGATGAGCTGTGAAATGCTCCTTTATTTCCTCACAGTCTGTCCTAAGACTCTCTGTGGTGTTTGATATTTTCTTAATGAGTGATAATTAAAGTGTGAATGCGTGGATTAATCACACTCATTGTTTGACTGAAGTTCCTGTGAATGAACCTTTAATGAGTGAGATTATATCAGATCAGTCACTGTAGTGCACGGAGCTGAAGAAGAAAAGAAGCAAACAAGGCGCCAAAATGTGCAGGAGTTAAAGACAGTCAGGGATTAAAGTCTAAATTATGTGTATTTGTGTCATACAGCTGTGCACAACTTTGAGCAGACGTCACATTATATTAGGGAGGCACAATACTGGATCTTTGAATATTCTGGTATTTTTCATCAAGAGCACAAAGTCTTTACTTTATACAAACTGATTTTTTGCTTTAAATGTGAGTCTGTTTGTGTGAGAAACAGATATAAAACAATAAAAACAACATTTAAGTGTTAAAACTGAAACTCTTGATTATAAACATGCAGTGATGCTGAGGTGAGTCATGATGGTCATTTGTGTTTTTTACTGATATTACTGCCGATATATCAGCTGTAAATATCGTCCGATACTAATAATTAACTTTTTTAAAGTATATTATTGGGCTTTTTATGTCTTAATTGGGACACAGAGACAGTGGACAGCGCAGGACGTTCTGCTCAGACTAGATTTGACTCCAGGCTGACAGAAGTACGTACGGGACGGCCTGACTGCCGACCACTTCACCGTACCAGCACCCAGATATTTAACGTAGGCCAATATCTGCCAATACCACTGTCACATGGATAATGCTGTGCATCCCTAGTTTAACACACAAAAGGTTTGTGCCCTCTGTGCTGGCAGAGGAACAATGAAAACAAGTGATGAGAGACTGAGAGAGGTGGACTGAGCTCTGGTTTAGCAGTGAATCAGTCTTATTCTGAGGTCAAAGGTCAGAGCAGAGACTTCGACTCCACACCAGAACCTCAGTTTAAAGGACAGGCGTTTTAAAAACGGCCCTCTGCTGTCAGACTGATGCATTCAGTCAGAGCAAAGCAGGGATGAAACGTCTCCCACCAGGGCTGAAAATACAAACCCCATTACTGTGAAGTTGGGACGTTGAGTATAAAGCAAATTAAAACAAAATACAATAGTTTGAAAATCCTTTTCTACTTATATTAAACTGAGTACTCCACAGAGACAAGATATTTAATGTTCAAACTGGTGAACTTGATTGTTTTTTTGCAAATATTCTCTCATTTTAAATTTGATGCCTGCAACATACTCCAGAAAAGCTGGGACAGGGGCAACAAAAGACTGGGAAAAACACCTGTTTGGAGCAGTCACAGGTGAACAGGTTAACTGGAAACAGGTGAGAGTCATGATCACTGAAAGGCTCAGTGTTTAGCAACTTACAGTTGCAATGAATTTAAGGATGTCATCATCTACAGTCCATATTATTATCAAAAGGTTCAGAGAATCAGAGAAATGTCTGCACATAAACAGCAGCGCTGAAAATTAATATTATAATATTTTTACTTTGTCGCTACGTCTCTGTTTATTAACATTTTATGAAGCATCCCAACTTCATTGGAATTGGGGTTGGTCTAATAATAGAGGTGAAATCAGAGGAAGAAGAGGGTGAATATCCTGGACATAAACACAAACTTCTTAACTGTGTGTGGAGGTTTGTAAGCCTTCGCTTAAACGTGTTTGTGCAGTTTAGACTGAGCGCAGGAGTTTTTCTTCAAATCTAAGTTATTAAAAACTAGAAAATATCCATAGCTTGGAGTCTGATGCTTGTGTTTCTGTGGTGTCAGACTGGTGTTGATGCTGAGGGTTATAGCTGCAGCTCACCTCTGTCCTCCTGCAGCTCTGCACAGGCTCAGCTCACACTCCCTCTGAGGCCTCACCTCCACAATGCCACATTCACCATTGAGGCGATACATAACTGAAGCTGACATCAAACCAGCACGGGGGGGTCGGCTTCTTGAAGTCTGTTGGCTGTGGAGGTGAATGAGGCGTGCGGGGGGGGGGGGGGGGGTGCGGAGGGTCTATGAGGTTTTTGGGTCAAACACACTCCGTCCTGGCGGGCAGCAGGTACAGCGAGGAGAGACCAGGACGTGAAGAGGAAAAACTGATCAGGGTTTTTGGTTCTTTTTCTCCTGCAGGTTCTTGAAGAAATCTCGTGCTACCCCGAGAACCACGAAGCAAAGGAACTCAGACGGATACTGACCCAGCCGCACTTCATGGTGAGTCAAACACTCATAAGAGCCTCTCGTCCCAACTTTAACAGCTTCTCTCACATTTTAACCTCCGTCAAACTCTTTTAATCTGACTTGTTAGAGTGTCACACGTCTGCAGGAGACCTGTGTTCAAATATCAAGAAGAAGGTACAGATAATGCTTCACTGTAGGACTTCTGTGGAGGACTTGGATATCAGCCATATTTCATTCATTCAGGGCGGAAAAGAACTGGCCACTTCATTAGGTACAAAATACTGGAAACAGCCCTCAGAGATGTTGGTCCATATCTCCATGACAGCATCACACAGCTGCTGAACATCCATGATGAGAATCTCCTGCTCCACCACATCCCAAAGGTGCTCTACTGGACTGAGATCTGGTGACTGTGGAGGCCACTGGAGTACAGTGAAGAAACCAGTGTGAGATGATCTGAGCTCTGAGACCTGGAGCTGCTGAAGTCTCCATCAGAAGATGGTCCACTGTGGTCATAAAGGGATGGACATGGTCAGCAACAATCCTCAGGTAGGCTGTGGGGTTTGAACCATGCTCAGGTGGGACTAAGAGGCCACCAGCAGCAGCCTGAACCGCTGATCCGAGGATGGATCCATGCTTTATGATGTTCACACCAAACTCTGAGCCTAACATCTGAATGTGGAGCAGAGATCCAGACTCATCAGACCAGGAGACACTTTTACAGTCTCCTGTGGTCCAGTTTTGGAGAGTCAGACCCTCAGTTTCTGTTCTTCGCTGACAGGAGTGGACCCTGGGGTGGCCTCCTGCTGCTGAGGACCATCTGCTTCAAGATTTGACGTGTTGAGTTCCTGTTGTCTTTCTGTCATCAACAAGGCCCAGAGAACTGCTGCTCACTGGATATTTTCTCCTCTTCAGACCATTCTCTGCAAACTCTAGAGATGGTTGTGTGTGAAAATCCCAACAGATCAGCGACTAACTCAACAACTATGCCACGTTCAAAGTCTCTTAAATCACCTTGTTCTCGCAGGTCGTCTTGAGCATGTCTACATGCCTAAATGTGTTGAGGTGCTGCCATGTGATTGGTTAAGAGCTACTTGCATTGACAAGCAGTTGAATATGTTGACTTATACAGTGGGTGGTTAGTTTGATTTCAGACTGTCAGGTCATCTGGTGTTTTCATGATTTATCCTCTTAAACCATTGGAGTGTAATCAGGCTGAAAGTCAACAGATAATAATTTTACACATTTATGATGTTCAGTCGTGTGTGTGCAGCCTTGGTATTTAACAGTCATCAAAAGTGTTTAATCTTTTCTTACCACCCATGCTGTTGAAGATATTTGAGCTTTTCATGCTTTTATTTTCTGTGCTGTTGGAAAAATCTTAAAAGAAGAAGGAGGAAAAAGAGATTTTTAAAACCACAGACTTTATTTCCTGCAGCTCGGCCTCCTTCAGAGACAGTGAAGAATATTTCTGTTGCCAAAGTCCTCAAACTTGAACCATGCATGAGAGGAAAGGGTTAATCCAGTCTGTAGGAGTGACTCTCAGGCTGTCAGCGGCCTCCATGTTAATCCCGTCACACTGAAGGGGGGGGGACATCACTGATGGAGATGAGTGGAAGCAGGGGGAGCGGGGTGGGGGGTGGGGTCAGTAAGGCGTGTCTGATCAGATGTGTCGGGTCAGAGGACTAAACTGAACAAAGGGGGGTGGCCTAATCTGGTCCACATTCCAGTGTAGGGGCACGCTTTCTCCAACCAGACCAGATCCAAGGACGTGAACCAGGAGCAGCTTCAGCAGGAGCTGAGCTGGACTGAAGCATCACTGTAGGCTTCTCCATGGAGGCCTGTCAGATTCTGGAGCTGGTGCAGAAGCTTCAGGATGAGACCAGATGAAATGTTCTGACAGTAGATTATGAGGTGGTCCTCGTCTTCTGTTAAATATATACCTGCTGCATGGTGACCTCTTAATTTCTCAGGCATTAAGATTATGAATAATTAAACATCACTTTGAGTTAAAAGTTTTTGTTTAATCTTATAATCTCCATCCTGTCCTTTCTACTCTTCTCATCACTTTTCTTGCCTCTGCTCTGGAGACAACAAGAGCCTGAGAACTTGTTTGTTGGTTTCTAATTGCTCTTTTCAGGTTATAATTATAAACCTGATATCTCAAAGATATTCTGTTTTCACTCTGAGGCCGTGTCTAAAACCATCACACCCCTTTATTTTTGACCTTATCTACGCTGATATCAAGTCTTAAAGGTCCTGAGATGTAGCTTCATTTGATCATACTATTTATAGTGTGACCAGAATGTAGAAGAAAGGTGATTAAGTGACTTTAAATGTGCTGGTCTGTCAAACTGCTGCTCTGCTCTGACTTAAAATCGTGTTACCCAACGTGCTGCTGGATCAGTTAGATTTATACCAATCACACCAACATGGAAACACCTCAGATGTTCCTCCTGACCCACCACTGTGCTGACACTCCTACACCTCCAGAGGGAACCCAACCAGGAGGATGTTGTCAAAGACTTGAATAAGAACAGAATACATCCTGTCAGGAACATGCACAGGTGAACAGGTTAACTGGAAACAGGTGTGTCACGATGGGGTCTAAAGAAGCATCTCTGAAAGGCTCAGCCAATCACAAGCAAGGATGGAGCGAGGTTCACCACTTTGAACAACTGTGTGAGTAAATAGTCCAACAGTTAAATATTTCATCATCTACAGTCCATAATATCATCGAAACATTCAGAGAATCAGATAAAGCTCTGCACAGAAGCAGCAAGCCTGAAAACCAACACTGAATGCCTGTGACCTGTGATCCCTCAGGCAGCACTGCATTATAAAGCAGCATCATTCTGTAAAGGATATCAGCACGTGGGCTCAGGAACACTTCAGAAAACCGTTGTCAGTTAACACAGTTCATCTCTACATCTACAAGGTCAAGGTCAAACTCTACCATGCAAAGACAAAGACAAATGTCAACAACACCCACAAACACCGCCGGCTTCTCTTAACAGTCATCATCTGAGATGGACTGAGGCAAAGTGGAAAAGTCTGCTGTGGTCTGAGTCCACATTTCAGACTGTTTTTGGACATCATGGACGTGGTGTCCTCCGGGCTAAAGAGGAAAAGGACCATCCAGACTGTTATCAGAGCAAAGGTCAAAAGACAGCATCTGTGATGGTATGGGGGGGTGTTAGTGCCCATGGCATGGGTAACCTGCACATCTGTGAAGGCGCCATTAATGCTGAAAGGTACATACAGGTTTAGGAGCAACAAGCTGCCGTCCATCTTTTTCAGGGACGTCCCTGCTTATTTCAGAGACACTGAAGACACATTCTGCTCGAGTTACAACAGCAGGGACTAGACTGACCTGCTGCAGTCCACACCTGTCTCCACTGAACAGGGACTAGACTGACCTGCTGCAGTCCACACCTGTCTCCACTGAACAGGGACTAGACTGACCTGCTGCAGTCTACACCTGTCTGCACTGAACAGGGACTAGACTGACCTGCTGCAGTCCACACCTGTCTCCACTGAACAGGGACTAGACTGACCTGCTGCAGTCCACACCTGTCTCCACTGAACAGGGACTAGACTGACCTGCTGCAGTCCACACCTGTCTCCACTGAACAGGGACTAGACTGACCTGCTGCAGTCCACACCTGTCTCCACTGAACAGGGACTAGACTGACCTGCTGCAGTCCTCACCTGTGTCCACTGAACAGGGACTAGACTGACCTGCTGCAGTCCACACCTGTCTCCACTGGACAGGTGAGGACCATCATGGAGACAAACAGAGACCTGGACTGTTGAGACACTGAGGACAAACATCAAGAAGAATGAGAAAGAATTCAGATCTTCAGCAGTCAGTGTCTTCAGCTCTAAATGAGAGGTGGTGTAACTCAGAGGTGAACATGCTGCTGTCTCAGCTTTATTGAACGTGCTGCAGACATTAAATTCAAAATGAGTGAATATTTGCAAAAACAAAAAAGATTATCAGTTTGAACATGAAATACCTCGTCCTTGTTCAGTATTCAGTTGAATATAGGTGATAAAGGACTTGTAAATCCCTGTTTTCTGTTTTTATTTACATCTGACGTCCCAGCTTCTCTTGTACTGGGATTGTGTTTTCTGTTTTCACAGTGATGTGTTTCTCACGCTCCCTCTCTCACACTGTAGTTCCTGGAGGGATTAGTTAACCCCACACCCTCTCCTCATTAGGAAATGTTCACACACACTTTGTTTCCTTCCTGCGTGTCCTCAAACATCAGCGTTACTCTGAGCCTGATCCGGCTTGACGGGAGAGTTCGAGACGCCACCATCGCCTTCACGTCTGCTGCTCGCTCTGCTCTCCCTCTCTGGACTGTGTTTCTGCCTCTGACAGCTCTCCTCTTGGTGGACGTGTGATCGGTGTCTCACTCTGGTTTGTGGAGGTGTCACTCAGAGTCGTCACAGGAGACGAGGCCTGAGGGAGCAGGGGGCACCTGATCCTGCTGCAGAGGACACGCTCTGATGGGAGATGATGGGGTCTGACTGGAGATGGAGGGATTCCCTCTGACACCTGAGGAGCACCTCACCAAGAGCTCTGGAGATCAGGGATGGAGGGCTGTGGCCCCTCAGTCTGACCATGGATGGTTCCTGGAACTGTTTTGGCATCCCTGATGGTGAGGGTCCCACTGAGCCCAGCAGACACCTAGATGTGACTGAAAGACCCTGCTGACAGCTGATTGGTCAAAGAGAATCAACATGCAGAGGGTCACCAGTGGGATGTCCAACGCAGGACTCACACCCCTCTGGTGGTCTTCATCCTTCTGTATGTCCTCCCAAACTCTCCTGTACACTCGTCTGCTCACTGTGACAAAGACAGAGACCGAGAACCAGCTGCACCCTCTCCTCCAGTGACAACCCAGTTACCACTATTCAAAAAACCAGTGACAACCAGTTACCACTTTACAAAACCAGTGACAACCAGTTACCACTTTGCAAAACCAGTGACAACCAGTTACCACTTTACAAAACCAGTGACAACCAGTTACCACTTTGCAAAACCAGTGACAACCCAGTTACCACTTTACAAAACCAGTGACAACCCAGTTACCACTTTACAAAACCAGTGACAACCCAGTTACCACTTTACAAAACCAGTGACAACCCAGTTACCACTTTACAAAACCAGTGACAACCCAGTTACCACTTTACAAAACCAGTGACAACCCAGTTACCACTTTACAAAACCAGTGACAACCCAGTTATCACTTTACAAAACCAGTGAAAACCAGTTATCATGTTACAAAACCACTGACAACCCAGTATTTACTTAGCATAACCTGGGTTATCCACCTCCCTTGTCCTCGAACTTGTTCGACGTCATGACAGCCACGCTATGGCAGCTGCTACGGCCTACTTTAAGGAGGAACCCGGGATGCAACCATTCTCAATAAACTGTGGAGACAGTCAGAATGTCCGTTCAGTATTTGAATTTCAGCTTTTCCAGTTTTCAGCACAAACAGTCCTGTCTCGTGGTTCCTGTGACAGAACTTCATCAAACCACTGGAGCACAAACATCCATCAGCTCATATGGGGGGACATTAACTCTCAGGTTTATGCATCAAATTAAACCAAAATGCTGCACCTTTACTCCTGGGGCATGGACGAAAATGTGGTATCTTCACAACAGACTCAGCCAAGGCTCTCTATAAGAAAATAAAAGCCTTAACTTTTAGATTTGGGCTGAGAAAGAACCTTGGAGGACATGAACCAGACGAACAGTATGATTGATCTTTTATCAACGTATACCCCTCAGGCCCTGCTTCAGGCCCACGACGTAGTCGCCCACGAGGTCTACAGCGACGAGGCTCTGAGGGTGACCCCCCCGCCCACCTCGCCATACCTGAACGGAGACTCACCAGAGAGCGCCAACGGAGACATGGACCTGGAGAACGTCACCAGAGTCCGCCTGGTCCAGTTCCAGAAGAACACCGATGAGCCCATGGTACGATCTTTAGCATATAACTGTTATATATTTATATTTATTTATATTTCCTACCAGAGCTGACGTGTGTCCTCGTTTGCTCCTCAGGGCATCACGCTGAAGATGAACGAGTTGAACCACTGCATCGTGGCGAGGATCATGCATGGGGGGATGATCCACAGACAAGGTAACCTCCTCCAACAGACCATACCGCTGGGTCAGGACCGTTTTATGAGCTACAGGTTGGAAACCAAAGTCCGCAGTTCCTTTAGTGACCACTAGAGGCTGTCTCCTGAGTTGAGTCAACCCCCATAGAGCCCCATGTTAAAGTGATCATCTTTAGAGCAGAAGTAAACATGCCTGTATAAAAACAGTTTTAATTTCTTTAGCTAATTTCTCTCTCCATGAACAGGCTGAATATTTTAACAGCTCACCTGAGCGTTATTTCACAGCTTAAAGTATCAAAATTATGGGCTTGGCCTGTTTGAGTGACCTCTAGAAATGGAAACTGAGACCCGAGTGTCTTTACATTTATTTCTGCATATCTTACAACCCAAATCATGGTGTCATTTAATCATACTACTGTCACACACACATCATCACGTTGCAGGGAGACCATGAGTGTCGTGCATCAAACTGAACCAAAACACCGACCTGACCTTTCATATGTTTGCTCAGAAAAAAGAGCTGGTAGCATGCAAGCAGATAAAACTGATTATTACACGATATGTTTCCTCCTCGTCAGCTCAGTTCAGCCTAGAAAGTGCTCTCAAACTTTGTAGCTGGATGAAAATATGAATAATCTTTTAAAATTTGGATGGTAATCAATAAAAAACATTTAACTGTTAACTAGTGAACTGCTGTTTTTGTGATGTTTTCAAGGTCTCTCAGAAAAACAACTATTTGTCTGCATGATGTGTTTAAATGCTACATTAAGAAAATGAAAATTCAGTTTCTATCAAGAAGTTGTTTGACTGGGAGATTTGTTTTTTCAGATTATTTTATTCATCTTCTTCAAACAGGATTTTGAAAAACACAAACAGATATGTTAAGATGTAGAGTCGTCTTAATCAGCACGATGCTCACAGAAAGAGTTTTGGAGGGCAGAACCTTTCAAAAACACCTGACAGGGGATTGGACGATCAGTCTGTCAATCGTTCATACGGGCCAATCAGATGATGTAGAAGATGTTTTCTCATAGAAATGTCCTATTTAGGTAATTATGTTGACATGTTCAGGACTGTTTTTTTCTCAGAACATTCAAAACTCTGCAGGGAACTTTGAGACATTTTTCATGTTAATTATTTCAATTTTTTGAGGAAGTTTTGGGGGCGAAGTGGAAAACAAAAAACTGAACAGAAGATCATGCTGTTTGGGTTTCTCCGGCAGCCTATCTCCATTTGTTTATCTTTCTTATGCCGACATGTTTGAAATGAAGATGTTAGGGATGCAAATTCCAATCAACATCAGAATCGTCCGACATCATCTCGTTTTACAAACATGGGCCATTGGCAAACTCAGTTTCAGACGTTCTTCTGTTGAGTCGAATCAGTTTGATGTTGATGTCTGACATCCCTAACTGCTGAATCAGAGGAGGGTGTTTATTGGACAGGAGAAATGAGCCTGTTGGACAAACTAATCTGAAAACATGAGAGAAAATGTTGGCTTTGTGGGATAATTAAGAAAAACATTGCCTTTGGTTTTGGCCTAATTGGAAGAATTTATTGGTAAAAACTGCAGACTAATTAGTCTCCTACAATTTTCGTGAATTAATGGAAGAGACTAAGTTTCTGTTAAAACTGCTGCTGATTTTTTTACTTTGTATTTAGTTTATTTTATAGCTTTTCCCAGAATATTTTGAATTTTAGAGATAAACTGAGTGGATTGTGTTTTAATGTCGACCCAGGAAGAGTAGTTTTTACTGTGGTGGAAGCTGATGAGGATCCAAATAAATCAAATTAAATTAAATAAAGAAATTCTCATCTTAAAACATCGGCCCCAGCGTTGGCCCTGATTTTACAGTCAGTGCGTCATAAGAAGGCATCAGTCAGGTGAAATCCTCTTTCATTTTGACACTTTTCAACAGTTTTCAAGGATTTCCTGCAGCAGGTGTTGGGATGTTTTGCTGTCCTGTCCCAACAGTTTTTGTGTTTCATCCTCAGTTCAACAAAGACCTGGCATCAGTGTTACTTCTGAACCTGGATGAGTAAATAATCGGGTTTGAGTGAGCAGAAATCTTTTAGCTCAGATCTTTCTCATCTTTTCTTGTCTCATTCAGGAACGCTGCACATCGGGGACGAGATCAGGGAGATCAACGGCATCAGCGTGGCCAATCAGACGGTGGAGCAGCTGCAGAAGATGCTGGTCAGTGTGTTTGCTCTTCAGGCTGCAGGCCAGGCTGAAATCTCCGTATTTACGTGTTTCTGTTCGTCCGCAGAGGGAGATGAGGGGCAGCATCACCTTTAAAATCGTGCCAAGTTATCGGACGCAGGGCTCGTCGTGTGAGGTAACGCCTCCTCCTCCTCCTCCTCCTCCTCTTCATCCTCCCTCCTCTTCACTGATCGTGAGCTGATCTGATTACTAACTGCTGGCCTCTGACCTTGCGTGTGATTGGTTGAGTGTGTGTGTTGTGGGCGTTTTGCTTGGGCTGGGTCAGATATTCAGCACACCAATTTCACAACCAAGATACCGGAACCCCCATGACCCCCGACCCTGACCCCCGACCCCTCTGTGTGATCCTGCTGCTCTGCACACGCTACAGTTTAATAATGACAGAGCTAGAGGTGGGTACCGAGCCCCGAAACCAGAACAGAACCAACCACCTTCATACTCTCAGTGTCTAATGTAGGAGCCACTCAGGGCCGGAGATGCTGGACCTTCTCCACCCAGCGCTGCCCTCCATCACCAGACTCACTGTAAAGGCTGGGCACTCGCTGGCCACTTTATTAGGTACACCCTACTCCCAGGTTGGACCTCCTTCACCTTCAGAGCTCCTTCATTCTGGAGCTGAAACACTCCTCAGAGATGTTGGTCCACATCTCCGTGACAGCATCACGCAGCTGCTGAACATCCATGATGAGAATCTCCTGCTCCACCACATCCCAAAGGGGCTCTATTGGTCTGAGATCTGGTGACTGTGGAGGCCACTGGAGTACAGTGAAGAAACCAGTGTGAGATGACCTGAATTTGAGTTTATTTCCAACATGTATACAAAGAAATGAAAAAAGAGAAATATCATTCAAATACAAAGAAAAAAATAAAGTATTTATACACATTCAAAAAGGAGTAGGAAGAAGTATTTACTTTTTGAATTCCTACCCCTTATTACTGTTTCTCATGTGTCATATAAAAGTCCTTTCTGCTTTAACATCTGTGCAAATATATTATACATATGTACACTACAAACCATATAATCCATAAAAATATGTTTATACACATACACAGTAAAAACATGGATGAATAGGGTGGATCCATAATTTATGATGTTCAACAAGTCCTCGGAGAACTGCAGCTCACTGGATATGTTCTCTCTTTCAGACCATGCTCTGTAAATTTCAGTAGACCAGTGGACCATGCCTAACTGGATTGAGGTGCTGCCATGTGATTGGCTGATTTGCTATTTGTGATAATGAGCAGTTGAATGGGTGTAACTAAAAAAGTGGCTAGTGAGTGTATATTTTCCCTTTAAGGTTTTTTAGAGTTGAAATGAGGACTTTTTGGGGCCATCAGATGTTACATGGGGACACATTTTGGGACAAATGAGTGAAAACAGGAACCTTGAGGAGATGTTGGTCAGTGAGTCTCAGTGATCGTAGTTTTATTTCAGCTTCATTGGTCCTTTTGAGACGTGGAAACACAAACGTTCACTCAGGTGAAGCCTTCACTCTGTATGTGGTCCACCTGCTGTGAGCCCAGCGCCCCCCTGTGGTGATGCTGAGACCTGCAGGCCACTCTATCTGCTGATGTTGTCTCCATGTTCGTCAGCACTGTGCTCGGTCTCTATCGTCCCCCCCCACCTCTTCATAGCTCCGGTCACTGCCCAGGACTGAGTGTGTGTGTGCGCGTGTGTGTGCGTGTGCGTGTGTGTGTGCGGGTGGGTGTGTGTGTGAATGTGTGTGTGTGCTGCTGCTGACCTGTGTGTCTTATTACAGAAAGAGTCCCCCACCACCTCCAGGCAGTCTCCTGCCAACGGTCACTCCAGCATTAACAGTTCAATCTTGGTAAGGACCCCCCCCTCCCCACAAACAGACCCCCCCCCTCCAATGTTTCATCATGTCTCTACCTGTCCGTGTGTCCAGGTGTTCATTTATCAGCTGTGCTCATACTACAGTAGATTCAGAGCTGGGCAGTAGAACAGTTTTTATTTATTATGAGGAAAATGTATTAAATTAAATCAACCTCTGCCTTTGACTTCAGTAGATAACACTAAGTTTAATGTTTCATCATTTGATTATATTAATTAAATTTAGGACGGTGTTTTCTAATATCATGAACATCAATTTGTCCAGTTCTTTGGTGTCTTGGACTTCTTTTTTGTCACTGTGGTATCAAACAGGTTTCAGCAGTGTTTCAGCTTTACAGCAATCATATTTAAGTTAATATTTTCAATATCGTGTCCGACAATGATATTAACACAGCATAAACTAGAAAGCACCCGGAGAGCACAGACCTTTGCCAAGGCAGCTCAGATATATCTGTTACATCTATAATCAATAGTTCTATGATAAAGTTTCCATCATAATCTGATTCATGACCCTGAAAACACACACCTAGCACTCAGAATCATGCTGGTATCTTTATTAGTTAGACAGTTATTGAGAAAAAAACGTCATTCACTTAATGGAGGTTATCTGGATCACCACCAAAATCTGATCATTTTTAAGTTGGGCCATTACCAACATCTCCTGAAAAATTCAGCACAATCCATCCTGCAGTTTTTGAGTAATCTTGCTAACAAACAGACAAACAGAAACATAACCTCCTTGGCAGAGGTAATAAACCCCGATGTTGATGAAGTTCATCCATTCAGCTCAGACCAAACCAAACCAACATGATTTTTGCTCCATGTTGCCCAGCCCTGTTATTACTTACCTGGAGTTGATCCCACTTCCTGTTTCTGTTACTGGAGCTGAAGCCCCGCCCCCTCGTGTCCGATATCTCAGTTATAAATTGGTGTGCCTCAGAGCTGCGTGCTGTGTTCACTGACACACATACACACACACACCCCGTCAGGAGGAACTCACACACTTGCTCGGGAAGCTTTGGACGCTCTCGCTGCTTGGCTCGCTGGCTCTGTGCTCGCTGTGTGGCTCCGAGGATCTGCTCTAACCAATGAAATCCACTTTAACACCTGTTTTCACACCTGTTTTCACTCTCTGTGTTTGGACATGTTAGTGTGATGCTTTCACTGTGAGTACTCAGAGCTGCCCGTCTGTTTGAGGCTGTGTTTCTCAAACCAGGAGGTCCAAATATAAATATATAAAAACTGATTTAAATTAATCGATGCAATCTTTGTTGTATTTAACAGTTAATGTTATCAAGGACTGCCTAAAGTGGTTAAATAAAATCTATAACATAAAACAGGTGCATAGGAGTGGATTCAAATATTTGACAACAAACCCTCTCTGAAAATGAGACTGTTGATTTTTAGATGCAGACCTACAGCGATAAGAAGGTGAAGCATCATGATATACGTACGGATTAGGGATGGAAATCTCCCTCCCCAGGACGATACGATATGCATCTCTATATGCAGGCTACGGTACGATACACTAACGATTCACATGAAGCATCTACCAATTCAGGACGATACGATTTATCTTCCTACCACGATGCAAATCTGTGCAAATTCAACTCAACTGTATTGTTCCTTCAAGAACATAAGCAGTATCATACTTATCATCATTAAGAAGCTTGTAACAAATGAACACAGATCACTTACAGAGAATTTAACGGCTGAGAGATAATTATGGAAGTGAATTGACTGAAAGTAATAATTTAAAAAATATACATATAATAACATGACATCGGATTTTACCGATGCAAAGCTTTGACAAGGCGATGCATAGTCGTTTCAGCCCAGTTTCTAATCCGGTGCACACCACTCCAACCGATGCAATTTACCATTGGCCCTTGCCACGATGCAGTGATTGCTTGTTGAATGGTGTTCGTTATGTCTTCAGTTTCTTAGAAATAGTTTTCTTTTTTCTTTTATTTCAGACATGTATTTTTTCACATACCTTGACATGTTTAGCCAGAAACTTCCGCCTTCCTCAAAAGTGTCACTTTGTGGTCAGTGTGGCGGGTCGTATCAGCTGGTGTTACGAGGGCGCGTTACACCGACCACCATGAGGGAATGCTCCCAAGAGATTAATACATTCCATCTAATCTAATTTAATCTAATCTGATTCTGATATTTGAGGATTGTATTGTGCATCCCTAGAATCAATCAACCAGAAATTGCAGAAAAACTCCCCTGGCTTGATATGACTTCACCATCTTCAGGTTCAGATTCAGGTTCAGGTTCAGGTTCAGGTTCAGGTTCAGGTTCAGGTTCAGATTCAGGTTCAGGTTCAGATTCAGGTTCAGGTTCAGGTTCAGGTTCAGGTTCAGGTTCAGATTCAGGTTCAGGTTCAGGTTCAGATTCAGGTTCAGGTTCAGATTCAGAGGGCATTATTTAATCCAAAGGGAGTTCAGTTTTACAGTCTACTAGACCAAACGTTCATTTTAGCACCCTGCGGTGAGCAGAAGAGGAAGAACAGGGAGGACCGGCTGTAGGTGGTGTTTACTCGATTCTGTTTTCAGATGAAAACGGAGAGTTTTCATTGCATTTTCGCCTCCCGTTTACACAAGAACGGTGCCCGGAGTGCCTGAATCTGCAAACTTTTGAAACCAGAGTCCAGAGCGGAGAGTTTTTTACCGTGCTCAGTTTGTTATCCAGACAAAACTATCCAGACAGATTTGTTGTCCAGTAGAGAAACTCCTGCGTCTTCGTGCGTCCACTTGTCATTGTTGTTTGTGAAAAGTTTGTCTTCACCAGAAAGCGTATGGATCGTTTTTGAAAACGCAAAGGACAAAGCTCTCTGTTTCTGGTGAAAACATGTCGTGTAAACGTGGCCTAACATATACCTAAAAATAAATCAAACAGTGCTTATCACTTTAATAAATTATTGAATCAAAACCTTTGTCAGTGTGTTTGTAGGATTTAGTCAGTGTATGTGTAGATAAAACCTGCAGCCGTCTGAAACTGGTGAAACAGACTGAGCCTTAAAAAGTATTGAGTTTTATTGGCTCTCCAGGGTTTAGAGTTTCTTTTCAGAAAAAGTCTGCAGCTGCATAAGTCTGAACACTCGGTAAACTGTATTTTAACCTCAAAGTTCATCCGTTGAAGTTTTCATAAATGTGGAGTCTTGTCAGATCCAGATTCAGAGCTGGATTAAAGTGATGAGGCTGATGTTTGGACCAGAGTTTGAGAAGCACGGCTGCAGAGTATTTATTCAAGCTGCTCTCTGTCTGTTTTTAACCTTCTCTCTGTCTCCGTACGTCACTGATGGTTTCTCTCCTCAGGACCTGCCCTCCACCATCCAGCCCAAAGGACGACAGGTGAACAAAACAAACACACACTCGCACTCACTCACTAGGGCTGGGCAATACACTAAATATTCAGTATATACCAATGTCTTATAAATAAGCTTGACAGGATCACACAGTATCACAGTGTAAATATAGTTAATGTAGCACTAAGTAAACTTAAGGGAGTGTCTAATTGGTTATAAAATGCAGTTAATATTAGATCAGTTAAACTGACTAAATTTCAGGCAAACTCCTGCACACTGACTAAGTTGCACAAAAACATGATCTAAGTTTAATTTTGACTACAGTTAATTCATTTTCCATCATTTAATGATGTCATCGTGTTTGTACAGTTCAGGAGTTTTTCTGGAGTATTTGATTAAAAAACAAACAGAAAATCCTGATGTTGTGTGTCTTGGACTTCTTCTTTTGCCCTGGTTTCAAACAGGGGCAAATATCTGTGTTTTTTACTAGAATAATCTAAAGTCCATTTCTCTGGTACCAGGACAATCATTTATTAGTTCTCACAGATATTAAATATATAGATGTGATATTTGGTCCGTGTTGCCCGGCCCTATCCCCCTCTCTCCTCACACAGCTCCTCCTCTCGTCTCTCTGAGGCAGTTTCACGCTCTCCTCAGAGAGTTTATGGATTTATTTAGGGGATGTTTCCCGCTGCCCGCTCTCTGACCGTCATGATGAAAACATCTGAAGTCTTAAATCAGAGCGCTGGACTCCTCTCAGGCTCCTGAAGTTCAGTCTGACTGATGTGACCGAGTCCAGAAGGTTCTGCAGCCGTCAGCTGAGCGCAGAGGGTCTGAGGTCTCAGTCTGTGTGAGGACAGATCAGACTAACCAACACCTTCATACCCCCCACCCTTCCTCCTTAACACCGTCACATACTCATGACTAAAGTCAGAACACGTCCAGGACTGTGTGAGTGTATACCACTCTAATACCTCTTAAAGTGACATTTTAGAACAAAATAACTGCTGCGCCCTGATCTGAAGAGTCAAAGAGTCCTAACAGTTACAGAAACTCAGTCAGAAGCTGCAGAGGCACATCGTCAGCTAGAATGTACAGGAACAGGGTGAAGATGTCAGACTGAGACTCTGCTCTGTGTTTGTTGATCTGGAGAGAGTTCAGGAGTTTTGACATTTATGTTCAGAAGAATAATCATTTCCTTACATCGGTCTGTAGGTTTCTGTCACATCCTAATCAAAACTTGCACGGTGGTGCACGGGCCTCACAGCAAGAAGGTTGGTGGTTTGATCCCCGTGTTGGTCAGGGCCTGTCTGAGTGGAGTTTGCATGTTCTCCCTGTGCATGTGTGGGTTCTCTCCGAGCACTCCAGTTTCCTCCCACAAACCAAAAACATTTTTATTAGACTGATTGGTGACTCTTAATTGTCCTTAGGTATGAGTGTGAGTCTCTCTATGTGGCCCTGTGATTGGCTGACACCTGGTTCAGGGTGTACCTGTCTCCTGCTCAGTGTCGGCTGGGACAGGCCGTGCTCCTGATAAGCTGTATCGATAACTGATGGATAGAATCACAAACAGGCTGAAAGGTCTTCAGATCCATCCCAGCAGGCTCAGCTGCTGTCGGTGTGAAATCAGCCTAAATATCCGTGACCTCTCCATGACCCCTGATGACCTTCCTTATAACTTCATCCGTCAGCAGACTGACGCTCTGGGCAGCAGCATATCAAACACAGAGTGGAGTTTCAGGGATTTTGAGGTTATGTTTTGGTCAGAAGTCTGAGTCAGTAACAGATCTTCTCTGCCAATCACACTGCTGTCAGATAAAGCGAGCTCTCTCAGACTAACTGGAGCCGGACTCAGAGGTTCACGTCCTGGTGATGACCTGACGGAGACCTCAGAGACGGATATAAGAGAGGTCATGGACCTGATTCTCAGAATAACAGCACAGGCATCGTTTAACCTCACAGACTGAAACACCCCTGACCCCTGACCCCGAGTCCCTGTGAAGGATTAACCCCGTCCTCGCTGTAACACCTGGAGGACAAAGACCCTCAGTTTTAACACTCATCAGTGTGTCTGCACCTTCCTCACTCACTCCTCCATCATACTCCTCATCTCGGCAGACTGAAGCTGCACCAGGTCGGTCCAGCAGAGGGCGGCAGAGTCCAGCACAGACCAGCTTAAACCGGGAGCTTTGATTAACCAGAAGACATCGTTAATGCTGTCCTCGGTTTCAACGTGAAAACCGGATTTCTCATGATTAAACTGGAGTACGGATGGGCCACGCTTGAGTCTAAAGCTTTTCTCAGAGTTTATATTTATATTTTTTAGCTCAAAAACAAACAGTAAAGCTCAGTTTGATGAGCTAAAAATAAAGCTAAGTTAAGTAAATACTGTTCCTTTTTAATTTAGTTTACTTATTTAGCATTTATTTTACCTATTAAAGATCACATTTCCATTACAAACATAACTTGGTTAAGCTTCTAGACAATGAAATCTTGACATTAATGATTATTGAGGATCGTTTGACTAACTTTACCCTGATTGACTAATGATAATTCATTTAAGACATATACAAAAACCAATAATGCAAATAAAATCTATTTATTTTCCATGAAGAATAAAATAAATTAAATGTTTAAAGACTATCTTTTAATATTTTCCATCTTACGTGTTGCATACATCTTTCCTGTGAACGTGGTGTTAAATCAGACCAAAGTCCTCCATGGCTGATGTTTTCAGATTTTTGAGTATAACATCTGTAAATATGAAATTGACTTGTAAATGATTTCATGAAGGTCCTTGGCCATTTTTGTAGTCCTTATCACAGTTAATTAGCAACAATTCTTTTAAAGACACAATAGTAAAATTCACAATTTAGGCAACATCAGGTGAATTTATGATGCAAGACAAAGCATTTAAATCTCATATTAATGTGCCCAACACGGACCTTATGTAAGGTTTTTTATCAAACTTAAAATCTCTAAAATCCCTTTTATGAGTTAGTCATGATTGTTTATATGGTGACACATCCCTGCTCCTCTCTGTTCAGTCAGTTATTCTGCAGCTTTTGATAATTTAACAGAGGAAATATCCCGATGTTAGATACTGAGGGTCTCACTGGGTGTCAGTATTGTTTGATTGATAGCTTAACAGACAAACTTATGTTTTTAGACATGAATGTAGAGGAGAAGTGAGTCAATTTAATTCTAGACAAATTCTTTTGCATTGTGTAAAATGCAAAATATTCTTGTACCAAAAACATGAGAGATTTGGACAGTTTGTAGGAGTTTATCTGCATATATTGGAAAATGAAACATAAAATCCCCAAATGGTGGATGTTTAAGGCTCCAGTTTTCAGTGCTGTGGTAAATAAATGTGCACTCATAAATAGAATAGAAGAGAATGCCCTTTATTGTCATTATACTTAATGTACACCCAGATTGGAGAGCTTCTCCTTTTTCAGTGCAAACAGATAATTATACAAAAATATGCAAGATAAAATCCAACTCTATATACAATATAAAATATTAAAAAAGGATATATATTAAGAAAATAAGATATGAAATAGAAAACGTAAAGTAGAAATGAAAAAAATGTAGAAATATAATGTAATGCACAGGAGGACTGAATATATGTGATGTCTTACAAAATCTATATTTAAGATTAAAGGTTAAACTTTGTTCAGGAGTAAAACTCTTTAACCATCGTCACAGAGACAGACATGCCCATAACGACAGAGTATAACCTGAGCTCCAGGTGATCTGTGATAGGCAGCACAGTTTTGTCCCAGGTCCGAGTCTGCGTCTCATTTTTAAAATAAACTCTAACCTCCTCCATCAACCCCCCCGACTCCTGACCCCTGACCCCCCTCTGCTCAGACAGTACGAGTCGATTTTGCTGCATGATGTGTGTGATGCTTTCAAATCCTAGATCATATCCAGACCTCCAATCAAGGACAAAATGTCAGTCAAGGTAAGAGACCCCCCCCCAGCTGATGGATGATAACAGCTGTTTTAAAATGGCTGACACACAAACAATGCCTGTGCTGTAATTACTGAGCATCAGAGACTCATTCATGGACCAGCTGAGCCTGAGTCTGACCCTCGTTGGCCCCTCGGTCGGTCCTCTCTGGATCACCTCTGATAACCAGAACACCTGAGTCCTCGTGGTCACTCATCAGGTGTGTCCGTGTCCCTCCTCAGATCTACGTCAGGGCCCAGTTTGAGTACGACCCCTCCAAAGACGAACTCATCCCCTGTAAAGAGGCCGGCATCCGCTTCAGGGTCGGGGACATCATCCAGATCATCTCCAAAGACGACCACAACTGGTGGCAGGGCAAGCTGGAGAACACCAAGAACGGGACGGCCGGCCTCATCCCGTCGCCGGAGCTGCAGGAGTGGTGAGGAGGGGGGCATGGGGGGGGTCAGGGGTCAGGATTAACATGATTTACATTCATCTTTATCTTCACAAAGGATAAATCTCTGCTGATAGAAGTGATCTGTGCAGAACGAGCTCTGGGATTTTACCTCATTAAAATAATCTGTTCCCAAAAGAAGCTGCTCTAAATCGGAGGGCCACATTATTAGGTACAGTGAATACAGCAAATCATCACAATTATTAAGAAACTGTACAATTTTGTTTGATATTTATATATTTAAACACAAATTTAAGAAGTCATACCCAACTATTGTCTTCTTTACTTTTTTTAGATTAATAAATGCATCTTTTAATGCATAAGAATGAATTTCACAGAAACAGTAACAGATTTTAAATACTGCTTTATCGTTGTCACGGGAGTTTTGTTCTGTTTTCTTTAACCTTATACAGTTTTGGACACGACCTCATGACTTTCTGTGGCAGGGATGTTTTCATCGACCTTAAACACTGCTGAAGTGGACAGAAGGCTGCATTCACTCCTGATGACGTGGACCTTGTTGATATAGCAGCTTGATTCTTGAGTTACTCAGATCAGGTTTTTGGACAGTGTTCAGGAGTGATACAACGACAGTCACTGCGGCACACTTTCTCCAAAGGTCTTAATCCATACAACAATGAAACTGTTTATTTATAACAGTATTTATTGTTTTTAGTTTGTATGAGCAGCGCTCAGAGTTCATCAGAGCCCACAGTCTGTTATTAAGAGTCCAGCTTGTCATCTCGTACAATGAGAGCGTTCCTCAGGTCACAATGTTCAATAAGAACGCAACACCATAACACCGTGGTGTCAGATAATTACAGATTCAGCTCCCTCTGAGGGCGTATGTCATTTTTCACATCCACCCTCCACAAGCCGAGCTCTTAATCCGAGCTCCTTTTTTTTAAAGACCAAACAGAAGCAGATCTTTCCAAATCAAATTCTCTGAATTGTTTTTATTCCACAGCACGTCAGGTTTTAATGAAGGGCAAACAGCTGACGGGGACTCCTGTCTCCTCCTTGGTCTCTTAGTTAAACCGTTTTAGAGTTCTGATTATGTCACTTGACCTCTGACCTGACCTTGAGTGTCCTCTCTGCAGGCGGGTGGCGTGTATAGCGATGGAGAAGACGAAGCAGGAGCAGCAGGCGAGCTGCACATGGTTTGGGAAGAAGAAGAAGCAGTACAAGGACAAGTATCTGGCCAAGCACAACGCAGGTACACACGAACTCACCTCTACATGCATGTGCACACACCCCTCTGCGTGCACGCTCGCCTTTTACATAACAGCTGCATGAGTGCGTGGGCCCGAGCGTGCACGTGAAACAGGATCTGCTGATGAGGCAGAAACTTTAGCTGAGACATGGAGGAGGCAGAGAATCTGCTCTGCAGAGAGAAAGTCTGAAATAACACCTGAGAGAGCGAGAGATCGACCAGGAGGAGTGATTATGATCACATGAACGCAGGGTCACATGACCAGGAGAAATGGGTATTGATCACATGATCATATATCTGAACGGCTCAGTCTGGATCAGGGTTATCAACACAAATTGTAATATTCTTAAATTATATTCTTTCTTAACTAAAGAAAGGAAACTCATAGCTAAATGTAGAGTTTAAGCCAATTTAAAATTCTTTTTCAGTGTAATAAATGTAATATTTACATTTTTTGTAATACATTTTATATACAGGTATTTTTTTATTTATGAAAGAAAATTTCGTGATTCTTATACAAGATTTTTAAAGAAATAAGACATTAATAACTCTGCTGATTTCTTGCTGATAATAATACATTACAATAACCAACTATTATAATGGAAATATTTTGATTTTTAACAATTTTTGGGATAATGTTGTCTGTTTTTTCTCATCCTGTTTATAATTTATTGAAGTTTAAAATTAGCTTGTGGGCCACGGTGAGTGAGAGGGTGGGCATCATGTGGTAACAGGGCCACATGACAGACAGTGTTAGTGAGTTATTTTGTAGTTTTGATAATAACAGAAAGAAAATTACTGAATATCAGGAGTCCAGAACGTCTGATATTTACAGGAATCGGATCATATCTTTTAATATTTTATGGCTTAAATCATTGTTTTCTTTCTTTAACATGATTAAAATATCCAGTTTAAATCCTGTGTCCCTGTCAAAGATTGAGGTGTTGTGATTTTGGGTCCGTGTTGCCCGGCCCTACGTCAGCCTCACGCTGCAGACTGAGCGTGCTCAGCTCAGATGTTTACTGCCGGCCGCAGAGGCTCAGGTATCAGCACCATGTGTCGGGGGGGATTCTGCACGTGTTGGGGGGGCAGACTGCAGGGTGAGCAGGTTTCTGTCACAGGGTGAAGACGCTCTTTTATCGACTGATTGAATGATTTGTGTGTGAAGTCTGAGGGTGTGCTCTGGCAGCAGAGGCCTCTGATTGGTCCTACAGTTTCTTCTTCTCTTGTCCTTCTTCATGGAGTTGGTTTGATTTGTCCTCCTCTCTCCGGTTATTAACCTCCCCGTGTTCAGAATGAGATCTGCAGTAGGGCTGTACGATACCGACAGACTCTGAGGCGTGCTCTAAGGTTTGGTGGTTCAGAGGGTTCAGGGTGGGGGGGCTCAGGTATCGTGGTCTCAGAGTTTGAGGTGTTGGGTGTCTGCAGCGCGTGGGGGGTGGGGCCGGACATGTGGACTCTGCTGGATCAACATCAGAGACCTGAGACCTGAGACCAGACTCAGATCATCTCCTGCATGTTTATTAGGATTGTCTGTGTTCAGTGTTTGTGTTTGGCTTCGTCTGAATTTAGATGATTTTACTGCATGCATCGTTAAAGGATGTTACAGCATGACTGCATGGATTTAAAATCACTCTTTTCACCACAAATGTTTGATTTTAATATTCAGTACTGTGATTAATGAGTTAGAACAAAGACACTGAATCATTATTTTTTTATTCCTGTAGTTCCTCTGGATTTTACTGATGACTGATCCTAAGCAGGATTTCTAATTCCCCATCGCTTCTTCTTTTCCTCTGAGAAATTAAACAACACGTTTTTTTTTTCTTTTTTATGATTAAATGCGACTGAAACTCAAACCCAAACAAGCAAATACATCACCTGATTGGTCCAAGTGCGAACTCAAGATTTATTTTAAATGCAATAAAAAGTGTATTTAACACTTTGGAGGTGCAAACATCACCTGTACCATTTCCCTCAAATGTAATATTTACCATCACTAGATATATCACAGAATAGAGCTAATCTAATTTTAATCTCAAATACAGTTATTGACTTCTACTGCTACGAAAACTGAATAATGGACATGAAAAGATTCATGAGCCTCACAACATGTTCCATCACTTATTTTTATTATCAGCATTATTTAAGGCATTTCTATTTCTACAAATATATTTCTATGTCTTGCCTTTTGTTTAATGTTAAATATGATCATGTCATAAGCACAAACAGTCAATGAAAGCACCCGGTGCTTGTTTTAAAATCAGCGAGTAATCCTGTTTCGAAATTTCGATCTCAAAATCTGTTGTTGGTTTAGCATCTTAGCTTCCTTCCCATAATGCAAAGCGTGACTCATAGTCATAGCAATGCTGGCTGTGAACATGGAACGATCCAAAGGAAATATGACATCCTGTCGAGTTTTTTTATTTTTTCAACTTAATAAGAACAAAACAGCCAAAAAGAAACAAGCAGCATGTCTGTTTATTCAGTCCTACAGCATTAGCAGCAGATTAGTCATTCGAACACATAACTAAATAAGAGCTTTGACAAAAAGTGCGTCATAACATCAGGATAAAATTGACAGCAAACACACATGCAACAAACAAACAGAACTTCAGGGCCTGCTGAGAGACAGGGATGTATTTAAGTTGTTCAAATAATCTTATTTGTTTCATTTGTTTTCTGTCCTTTTGATTCAGTGAAGATCTGAAGATCTGTCACTTTAAATACATGACAGGAAAATACTTTGCCAAGATACTGATCAGATTAATATTATAGACTTCATCAGCAGAGGATTTAGGATTGTTAAAACAGAATAATATATCAGTCTTTGTGAGTGAAGTGGTGTGAAAACAGTCAACAGATCCGTGTTCAGTAGATTCTCTCTCACATTCGTTTTGGGGTGATTTCTGGTGGTGATGTTCAGACTCTTGAATGTTTTGATCGAATTCTGATCCTGTCTCAGAGTAACGTGTGTGAACCTCCTGCTGTCTTTAATATGTCTTACTACACTGATGACCTCTGTGACCTCTGTGAGCGTGAGTGTCTGCATGTTCTCACGTCACCACGTCGACCTCCACATGTGGCCTGGTGTGACAGAAACAACAGTGTGTGTGTTTTTCTGCTCTTACTCATGTGGTTTAAACCTCCTCTTCATCTCTCTGCTCTGCTCCTGATCGGCCTCTGTGCATGTAAGTAAACCGGTGACAGCCACAGCCTCCTCTTCCTCTCTCTTCTTCTTCTGCTGATGTTAACCCTGTAGATTTGACCCGCTGCCACTGTCAGTGTCTCAGTTTTTACTTCTGTTGCTCTAAACAACAGAAGGTCCTTAAAAACTGAAACAGCAGCTCAGTTTGTGTGATGACTGTTTAAAATCCTCTGATTTGACGAATGTGTTCACTGTGAACCGTCGTCTGATCCTGCAGGGCCCGGTGCATTGTGGGTATTGTATTTCTCAGGCTTCATGAAGTTTAGTGAACAAATCAAACTCAGAGAATCTGTTCTGATGGAAACCCAAACCTCCAAAACAGGGCTGCAGCAGTCCTCACATATATATCAAATCATCTTTAGGGCGTTCAGCTGTTGGTCTGCCTCTGAGCTGAAGTCAGGCTGAGTGTCCCTCAGACGAGAGGCCGAAACCACCTGCTCATCCTCAGAAAACTGACTCTGGAGCAGCCGCTGTGCCTCTGTCTGCTGTTTTTGTCTTCCAGTCAGTTTTTGATATTTAAAAACAGACAATAAAATCTTAAAATGAGCTCTGAAATGAACAGGCAGTGGACGGAGAGCCCAGCGTGGGCTGATATGATCCTGTTAAAGGACGAGCAGCAGACTGTAGATGAGTGTTGATGCTTATATTATGATGTGTTTAAAGACAGCTCAGAAAAATGATAGTCAGATGAGTATGTTAAATATCATCATGATGTGTTCAAGTTCAACTTCAAGAAAAGGAAAATTGAGTGTTTGTCTGAAAACTTGAATAATCACAGCTGTTTGAGGGCTGAATTTGTTCCTTTCTGCAGCATTATATATTTAATATATTTAATATGACAGATATTTCATCAGGACCTGAGCACCTGAACAGCTCTGTCTCAATCTGGTGATCCAGGATGTTTATGGAAATTATTTTTTAGCTTTGAAGTTAAATGAAAAAATTGTTCAGGAATAAATAAAAAAAGCTTTTTCTCCTCAATAACCCTCTCTGTTCTGGAAAAAATGAGTAAAGCATCTCAGAATGGAAACAAATTTAAAAGAAAGAGGACGTCAGTGACCAAGTTATCAAACTCACCAGCTAAAAACTGTGAGAAAAAATGAGGTACTTACTGAACCTAGGGCTGGGCAATAAATCGATTGAATCAATTAATTCAGATTATTTTCTTAGAAAATAAAAAAATCAATTTTTTCTCTTGACTTACTCTTACACATTTTGTAATTTGTTGCAATGTTTGAAAACATTAATACTGAAAGTGTTCAGTTTTCATGATGGCAGACATCGTCAGGCTTTACACAAGCACATGTTTAGGCTTTTATTTGTTTTTTAATGAGATTAAATCATAATCAGAGTTTCATGGTAGTATACTGTGAAAATGGCTCAGCTTTCAGTCTTTATGTAGGCAAACCTGCCTACGTTCCAACAAATCACAGCGTGCACTTTAACTGTAAGAGGGACAGTCTGTTCAGTTTTGGAATATTTTTATAACATAAAGGCAAAAATTAATTGATGTCATTTTTGTTTTACTTGATTTTGTTTGTTTTTTGAGAGGGAAAAAATCGAATCATAAATCAAGTTTTATGGAACAAAATTGAAGATTTTATTTTTAGGCCGTAACGCCCAGCCCTAACTGAACCTGAGGCGTTGTGCTGCCGTGGGGCAGTGACCGTGACCGATGTCGTTAAAGCTCAGAGCCTGAACGTCTTTAATGAAATGTTCAGACCTGAATGTTGCTGAAGTCTCCATCTTCTCAGTTTGACCTCACTCTTAAACCTTTTGAGTGATCCAGCTCCTTGTAGACGCTCTGTAGTTCCTCTTTAACCCCTGTAGATCCCTCTGTCTGCTGTCTGTACCTGCACCCCCCCCACATACTCTCACTTCCTGTTTCCTCCTCCCAGTGTTTGACCAACTAGACCTGGTGACGTACGAGGAGGTGGTGAAGCTCCCGGCCTTCAAGAGGAAAACGCTGGTGCTGTTAGGTGAGTGTCGACCGACTGTAGACCAACTGTAGACCGACTGTAGACCACCTATGATCATGAGGGCATCAGCTGATCTCCATCATGTCTCCACCAGGCGCTCACGGCGTGGGACGGCGGCACATCAAGAACACGCTCATCACCAAACACCCCGACAGATTCGCCTACCCCATCCCACGTAAGACACACCCACAGCACACCAAACGCCACCGTGGCCCATCAGACACTAACCCTGCCCCCCGTCCCGTCCCACAGACACCACCCGGCCGCCCAAGAAGGACGAGGAGAACGGGAAGAACTACTACTTTGTGTCACATGACCAGATGATGCAGGACATCAGCAACAACGAGTACCTGGAGTACGGCAGCCACGAGGACGCCATGTACGGGACCAGGCTGGAGACCATACGCAAGATCCACCAGCAGGGGCTCGTCGCCATCCTGGACGTGGAGCCGCAGGTGAGTGAGGGGTCAAAGGTGAAGATAGGTTATACTCTTCAGGGCCACACCAGGACTCTGGAGGCAGGACTGGAGCTTTAGGACCTGCTGGTCTTCAGTCAGATGTTCAAGTATGAGACGGTCAGTGAGAGCGCACGACAGGTTTACAGACGTGACGTAACAGAGGGCTATCGCTATGGAGAGTTTTTAACTTTTATTGTCAAATTAACAGACAGTATACGTAATAACAATGACTGGGCCCTCACACACATAACTACAACACAGAGAGAGAGAGAAAAAAAGGAGAAAAATTAAATATACATGTAAAAAGTCAGGGCAGAAGTATCCTGTCCAACAGCGCCTCAGACTGGCCTCCATCCTCCTCCAAAGGCATAGTCCTCAGCTGTAGCTGTGCTGAGTGTTTTTGTCTGATTTTTGTCTCCGTTGTGTAACTGTAGGCGGTTCAGGTTTCAACCCGCAGACTGTTATAATCTTTTTTGCAGTCATTAGAAGGAGACGTGGCAAAATCTCCTGCTGGTGGGACAGACCATCAGGAAGTCTGTCCCGCCAGAACGAGGCGTGAAAAAAGGCTTAAGATTAAGAAGAAATACAAAGGAAATACTTATTATGAAGTCATTAAATAGAATTTATTTTATAAGAAATATTAAAATGTGGATCAGAAAATGAAGTGAGAGGGTTGAGCTTGTTTGTTTGTTTTTATTCTTTGTTTTATTGTCATGTATTGTGTGGATATGGGTGCAGTGTCTGGATTGGTTTTGCTCGTCTTATTGTCTTATTGAGAGTATGTGTGTCACAACTGATGTATCTGTGTTATTCAGAAAATGAAAATAATATATAACAAAAAAAGGAGGTATATCCAGTAAGAACATTAAGGGTTCAGAGAGAACTTCACTTCAGGTAGATTTTCTGATGTGCCTTAGCATCAGTCCAAAGGCGCTGCACCATGGGGCCGATTAAAACACTGAGTTTGATCACTGTATGGAGTGTTGTTGAGTCCATGACCTTGTGACCTCTGACTCTTTTCTCCATCAGGCCCTGAAGGTTTTAAGGACGGCAGAGTTCGCCCCATACGTCGTCTTCATCGCCGCACCAACCATCACGCCGGGCATCAGCGAGGTGAGCGAGCCCAAACTCACAGCGAAGACTCTGTTTGAACCAGCAGCTGCTGTCGGGGTTAAAGTGTGTTGCTGCCATTTGATTATCCGAGCCCTTGGCTCTCAACCTGGGGTCCGGGCCCCCTCTGGGGCGGAGCTGGAGATCTGGGCGCCCTTGCATCACTGTGTTTACAACCATTACGTTTATGTGCCGAAACGATGATGTCATAGCCCCGCCTTTCCTTTAAACCCCATGCACTAACCCTGACAACAATACAGTGGAGGAGCATCAGAGCTGTGATCACGCTGCAGAAGCTGCTGAGCTCATGCATGCTCCACGTCTTCTTCTGTGGTTTTGGTGTCTGTCTGCAGCAGTGTTACAGCTCCACCCACAGGCCAGACACACGTACTGCAGTGTTTTAGTGTTTTCATGTGTACGGAAACATTTACTGAGACAACGCCGTCTTTTCAGAAAACTTTTCAAAAAGAAAATAGATCGTCTCCGTGTGGACATGGTCCAAGGAAACGCACCGAAGACGCCATCGGGGGGAATGCAGGGAGCTCCTGTGGAGAGGATCTGCGTCCACGCTCATGCAGCCAAATAAAATAACCAGTAAACAGGCTTAAACAAACACGATGCTCTCAGCTTTACTCAGTCAGTCAGCGGTTTGGAGAAGGACTCGTCTCTGCTTCATTCTCCGTCAGTTTCATGATATCACCTACAGCTGTCTCACTGAGGGCTTCAGTGACCACCACACCTGAGTGTTCACCTGTTTTATCTCAATTATGTCTGCTCTGGCTGAAAATGACAAAATACTGCGGCTCAGTGTCTTCAGCTGAGAACTCTCATGCACGCTGAAAAACGCTGGATTGTTTAATGGCGATGCTTTTCTATCGTCGTGTTCCTAAGGCTGTCAGATTTAGATCTGCTTATATCAGAACAAGACCAGACTCTCCTTGTGTCTTTTCTCCAAAGGTTTGTAGCATGAAAATAATTAAAATGGTAAAAATTTGAACGATAGTTCATCTTTTGTGTTGGTCCTTTGGGATCATCGACTCTTAAATAAAACTTTGGGGGAGATTCTTGTGAGTCAACAAAGCTGAATCATCATTTTCTCTCCATGTTTGATGTCTGACACTGACCGTCTGGATTTTTTCATGAATTAGAAATCAGAATAAAATCTGCAAAATCAGGGCATTAATCAGTGCCATCACAGCATGAAGACTGCAGCCTGTCATCCTGACCTCCTCTCTCACCCTCTCCTCTTGTTTATCTCTGCTCTGATTTTCTCCTCCCCTGATCTATTAATGCTCTTATTTATTTCTATTATTTATCTCTGCTCTTATTTCTTCCTGCTTTTATTTATTTATTGTCTTATTTATTTGTGCTCTTATTTATCTCTGCTCTGATTTTCTCCTCCTCTCATTTATTTCTGCATGCTGCATGTGTTTGTGTCTTTGGCTCTCCGCTCAGATGCCCAGGTGGTGTCGAACGCTGCCAGTAAGTAAATGTGACAGAAGAGAGCGTGACGTGAGGTTTTTATTTTAATGTGTGTGCTCATATCTATGTGACCCTCTGCTGCCCCTACATTTATCTCAGTCAGGCGTTTTTAAAGTTTCTTACTGTTTATTGGGGGGGGGATGACCTATGTGCTCTGAGCGTCAGTGTTTGATTTCATTCAGCGTCATGAGAAAGGTGTTTAAGATGTTTCTCTGCAGCAGGAGCAGCTTTGACTGACCTGTCGGCCATTTTAACCTTTTTATGTTATTTATTGAGTTTTCTGCCTTTTATTTGAAAGAGGAGACGTTGGACAGAGTGAGAGAGTGTGTAAGGACATGCAGAAAAGAGGCCACAGGCTGGACTTGGGTGGCCTGTGCTTAGGAGAGGGCCTCCACACTCGGAGCAATGACCCACTCAGTTTTATTAAAGCAGGAGTGGAGCAGTTTATACCAGCTGGATTCTGATCAGCTCCTCCTCAGATCAGTGACTGCAGCAGAAAGGTCGCTGCAGATCGACTCCTCGCCGGGACGGGGTCGATCTTTAACCCTTTAAAGGGACAGTTCAGTTTTTTTGAAGTGGGGTTGTATGAGCTCCATATGGCCACGAAGTACATTAGATGCAGTACAAAGTTCTCTCCTCTCCCTCAGTAAGCCTCATCTGTAAGAGTCTGTGACGCAAAACCAGCCGCAAACAGGGAAGTATTGTACCAAATACAGAGGGTATTTTCTCCACCTACAACTCCCATCAAAACTACACTACCTAGAAATTTTTTTGAGTGCATTAACCTTTCAGAAAATAAAGTTTATATGGAACTAACTGACTCATGTCACGTATTTCTCCACGCAGCGCTGCCACGAGTTCCAGATAAACTTTATTTTGCTGAAAAGTTAATGCACTCAAAAAATTTCTAGGTAGCGTACTCTTAAACTGTGGTATTATTTTCTGATGGGAGTTCTTGTAGGCGGAGAAAGTACCCTTTGTATTTGGTACAATACTTCCCTGTTTGCGGCTGGTTCTGCGTAACAGACTCTCACAGACTGTGGCTTACTGAGGAAGAGGAGAGGACGCTCTACTGCATCTAATGAACTTAGTGGACATATGGAGCTCATACAACCCCACTTCAAAAACACTGAACTGTCCCTTTAAACTCTGAGCATTTATGCAAAAGCACCAACACAGACCTCCATCACAGGATTCATGTGTGAATTCATGGAGCAGTCTGGCTCTAGTGGAGCATGACTCAGCGTATTTTCACAGGACGGGGGATTCGAACAGGCAGCCCTCTTACTATGAGGCATGCATACCAAACCGCTGCTCCACCGTGCCTCTGTCCATGTTATTGAGTCCATTATTCTCCATGTTTTTCACAGCAGCTTAGGGCCAGTAGAAATCCTTCTCACCTCCTGGTTCTCCTCCTGCAGGACGAGTCCCTCCAGCGGCTGCAGAAGGAGTCGGAGATCCTGCAGAAAACCTACGCCCATTACTTCGACCAGACCATCATCAACAACGAGATCGACGAGACCATCCACTTCCTGGAGGAGGCCATGGACCTGGTGTGCACCACCTCGCAGTGGGTCCCCGTGTCCTGGGTCTACTGATCCTCCACCTCCTCAGCGTCCACTCCTGGGACGTCTCCACCTTCTCCTCAGAATAAACAGACTCCATGATCGACCACACCTCCTCCTGGACGCTGCCTCCACATCCTGCAGCGGGAAACCTGGACTGGACAGACGACGTGCTCATAGTGTTGTAAAAACGTGATTATTGTCATGTCTGTTCTAGCTAGGAGGCCACATTTTTGTAGATGTTTGTTTTAAAGAGACAGTACCGCGTCCCGTCCTCCCACAATCCTCTGTTCCTACATCGTAGTCCTGTTGGGTGTCGTAGTTCTTGGAGGCGGCGCCGGCGTGTACTCTGAATTTAAAGCACACAAACGCACGACGGCGCCCGCTCACCCGTAGATCTTTATTTATTCATGGCCGTTCTGTTGGACCCCCCCCCCCCCCACGTACTGTCTCTTCTAAATAATGAATCCATTAATGTTTTAGGATCTGAATGAGGTTATCATGCATGTGGACATTTGCAAGCTTCATGCTGTCAGTCAGTGTTCCCCGTGTCCCCGTGAACCTCCTGCAGACTAACCACCAATATAAACCACAGAAGAAGAAGAAACATTCCAGCTGTTTGGAAACCAGTCAGACAGAGGACGGAGAGGACGGACGCACCGAGCGGACAGAAGGACGGACGATGACGTGACACCTATGCACATCCTTTGCATTTGGGGTGACATTTCTAAACCACAGATTTACTAAAAAAGAATTAAAGCTGATCATGTAGTGAGACGTGTTTGTAAAAAATGAAATCAAATAAAGTTCTTGATTTTTCTGCTTCTCACTCCCCACTCACTCAGAAAGAAGAGTCTGCATTTAAGCATCATGACGGTCAACAGTTTGAGTCCCTAAAATGTATCAAAAACGATTCAAGCAGCTAATCAGCCAATCACATGGCAGCAACGCAATGCATTTAGGCATGTAGACATGGTCTAGACGACCTGCTGAAGCTCAAATCGAGCACCAGAATGAAGAAGAAGGGGATAGAAGAGACTTTGACTGCATGGTTGTTGGTGCTCGATGATTTGCTGGGATTTTCCCAAGCAACCATCTCCAGGGTTAATAAAGGATGGCCTGAAGAGGAGAGAATATCCAGTGAGCTGCAGGTCACTGGGCCAGGATGTCTTGATGAGGTCAGAGTGGTTGGAGATCGTAAAGCATGGATCCATCCTGCCTTGGATCAGCGGTTCAGGCTGCACTTCGGGCCCCTTAGTCCCACCTGAACATGGTTCAAACAACCACAGCCTACTTGACCATGTCCATCCCTTTATGACCACAGTGGACCATCTTCTGATGGCCTCCACAGTCACCAGATCTCATGTGGTGGAGCAGGAGATCCTCCTCATGGATGTTCAGCAGCTGTGTGATGCTGTCATGGAGATATGGACCAACATCTGTGAGGGATGTCTCAGCTCCTTCCTGTAGGCAAAGGGGTCAAACCTGGGATTCTTGAGATGTTCCTAATGAAGTGGCCAGGGGTGTGTTTTCAGATTAATAATCTAGAGTCTCTCTCTGTCCGTGGCGTCCTCACTGCAGCATGTGAACATGTAGCTCCAGGTTAGAGAAGGTCTCTGCAGCTCTTCAATCAATCAGAGTGCTTCCAGTCCCTCTGTTACATAATCAGCATTAATGTTTCTAAAGACCTCCGAGCACAGCTGGCTTTTTGTGTGACCTCTGACCCTCTCAGGGTTTTAAATCTTTAAATGACTCTCTGATCGATGAGAGCTTTTGTTACAGCACGCTCTGACAAATCAGCAAACACAACATTAACTCTGAATTTAACTCCGTTCACCTGATGGAGCCTCATCGCTCTGACGCAGACTCAGGTAAACTGTCACAGCTCGTGCTCGTGCACTCGTCCACCTGTGCTCTGGATGTAGCTGCAGATAGATTAAACTGCAGGAGGCCGAGGTGTGGAAGGGCACAGGTCAGAGGTCAACATCAGATGTTCCAACAGCTTTTCCTCTGAGCTCCAAAGGTGTAGCAGTTTATTTAGTTACCATGTCAGCTGGTGACAATCAGCCAGCTGTGTTCCTAAATGTCGTCGTTGATCAGCTGATGAAACAGAGCGAGTCCCCATGAGTGTCCCTTACTCTTTTGGTTTGTTTTTTTCATCATGGGACTGTGGGCCGCACGGTGGTGCAGCGGGCACAGCAAGGTTGCTGGTTTGATCCCCGTGTTGGCCAGACCAAAAACATGCCCGTCAGGTTCTTTGGTGACTCTAAACTGCCCTCAGGTGTGAGTGTGAGAGTGATTGGTTTTCTGCCTCTCTATGTGGCCCTGTGATTGACTGGTGACCAGGTCAGGGTGTACCCCACCTCTCGCCCAATGTCAGCTGGGATAGGCTCCAGCCCCCCCTGTGACCCCAGTAAAGGGATTAGATGATGAGTCATGGGACTGGACCTCATACTCGGCACAGATTCTCGTTTAATCTCTAGCGGTGATTTTTGACGTGACAAGGTGACCTTGCTGACCTCTGAGAGGTCATGGAAATGAAGCCTGTTGTCGTCTCTGTGATGCTGCATGACCTCCTAAACTCTCCTGCATTAACAGGATGTTGTTTTGCTGCTCCTGATTATTCTTATAGATTTTGAGATCATGATTATAAAACAAGATTACTCAGTGATTTAAAACATGCAACACATGCTTCCATTTATGCTTTTGACACCGAATAATAAAGAATGTGCAAAGTGGAGATGGACTTGTAAAAATACAAATAGCCCAAAAAAATAAAAATAATAAAGGAAAAGGACAAAAAATAGTTCAAAGAGTCATGTGGTACAGCTATGTTTTAGTCTTGATTATTGTTTTTTCATAATTGTGGAGGGCAGTTGTTTAAATTGAGAATATTTGCCACTTGGTCGTGCTACACTTGACCAGGTCGCGTCGCTCGGTCACCAAAAATTTGAACTTATCAGGCGACGTCACGCGTGGCTGTGCCGCTACAGACAATCAGTGCTGTGTGGGTGTGTGATGGTACCCGTGACAGACTGTTTTCATTCCAGTTCACAGGGTAACAATCCATGTCCGTGTGGAAACATTAGTTAGTGAGGACATTAGTTCCGCCTAGACGGACCATGGAGAACTCTCAGACGATGCTGCTGCAGGGCCATCAGCTGCAGTGTTTTGTGGTTGGTTGGTGAGTTAAAGGATACAGTTGGAATAATGTCAGCTTAGACATCCTATTATATGACATGATGAAACTCAAGTGGACGTGATGTCACTGAGTGGTATGACGGTGACGCAGTCTCGGTCGCCAAGTCACGTGCCGTTACTCCGCCACCTACTGGCCTGGCATGTTTACTGCAGAGTCCTTACACATTCAAGTGCAGCAGGGTTACTGATAAAACAGTTTTTATGAGCGTGGATGTTTTTTTTAGATGAAAATCAAACTCCTGTAGTTTCAGTGGATCGCTGTGATGTGACTGTCACAGCTCGGCTCATTAAACGTCTTTAATGATTGTTCCTCCATATTTATTTTTATATTCACAGTTAACTGTTTTTTCTTCAGGGATTAACTGGCTCACATTAAAACTCTAAACACTGATGAGGACGGCTCTGCAGCGTTACCTTTAGCCCACATAAACCCTGTGAACGCCCCTGAGCAGCAGAGATGAGATCGATGGGGCGTCTTAGCGTGGGTCTAATCCCACATTAAAGGGCCGACAGGAGGCCAGCGAGCAGATTAACGGAGAGTCAGACTGGGCGAGTCCTCGCTGTGGATGAAAGGAGTCAGTCAGGAGAATGACAAGTTCAACAGAAACTTTAATTATCAGGTAGAAAAATAAATCCTGTCACAGAATCAGTCCAGAGAGCGGAGACGTCCTTCATTCACTTCATTTAATAAATGTTCAAATTAACTCTGAAAACCTTGACAATAGGGCGGGAAAATATCTCATATATAAAGTTTTCAACATACATTCAGAGATTTTTAACAAGATATAGAGTGGGACATTATTTTCATATCATTTTTTAAAATGTTTACTAATATTATTCGTTATTTTAGACTTTTTCTGTCCTGAGTGAAACTTTGTTCAAACAGATTTGGGAAAAATCAGACACAGGCTTTAATGTTGAGTAAAAGATCATTCACTTTAAAAAGCATGAACAGTATTAAACTCATCGACAACAAGATGATCAATTTAAAATCTTTAAATGGAAAATCAATGTCATTTTTAGGAGTGTTTTTTTAATTACTAGTAAAAATTAAATGATGTTGATACCTGTTTGACACCACAGCGGCTAAAATAGAAACCTGTCCTTGGGAAATTAATTGTTTTTAATCATGAGAGTTACAGAAAGATTTTTTCACTGGCCTGTAGGTGTGAATGTGACTGGCTTTTTCTCTGCCATATGTCAGCCCTGTGATTGGCTGGTGACCGCTCCAGGGTGTACCCTGCTCTTAGCTAACAACAGTCTGGATTGGCTCCGGCCTCCTGCTTTACAAACTGGATAAACAGGGCAGATAAGAGACGGACAGACGGACGGATGAGCATCCAAGTCAGAGTCCGACGTGGAGGCTGTGGAGCATGCTCAGATCGTCCATCCTGGTCTGAAACTCGACTTCATTTCAGTTAAGCTAAAATATTCACATTTCCGTTTACAGTTGTACTAACAACAATTTGACTTTTCTTATAGAAAGTCCAGTATCAGGTGTCTAGGCCTTCTGTTTTTGTGTTTTATGTTTTTGCCGGTGTTTGTTTTTTTGTTTGTTTGTTAGCAAGATTACGTAAAAACTACTGGATGGATTTCGTTGAAATTTTCAGGAGATGTTGGTAATGGCCCAACTTAGAAATGATTTGATGATTGCAGATGATGATTTGTCTGGATGCAAAAAATCCCCAAATTTAAAAAAAAAACCACAAGTTAACATTGGGAGGAATTTTAAAAAACCAAATTTCTGCCATTTTTTTTAGTAGATTTGCTTCCAGTTTTCCAGGATAATACGGGGTCAATGTCTCTGTCATCACAGTAAATTTCATCTGGATCAAATTCAGACTGACGTCACAAAAAAACATTGAACTTTATAATGGGAAATCCCATTGACAACATTCAATCATTCATATAAAATAAAAATATTAAGTCATGTTTCCAAAACTTGTTGTGTTCATACAGGATAACAACCTCCATGTATGTGCTGAGTTTGGTCTGGATCCTGGCTCTGTTCTGGATCTGGTGATCCAGGATTGTATCTTTTACAGGGGTTGTGGAAAAGCCACTGCTGAACTGAGCTGTTGGCAGAGGTCTGTGCTCTGAGTCCTTTTCTAGTTGTTGTGTTATCATAGGACAGCCCTGTGATTGCTTCAGGACAGTCCAGGGTTTAACCCTGCCTCCTGCTTATTGGCTACTGCAGCCCAAAACAGCACAGGTGTACGGGTAACAGATGGATGATGCCATCAAACAGGTATCAGCAGTTTGAGTTTGACCGGAATCATGTCAGAGTTTAAAGGATCATATTTCACCAGAAAAAGGTCTCCAGATACATTTTCTGTATTTCTTATGATGTTCAAACCATGTTAATAAGTTTCCGTCCATATTTCACGGCCCTACGTCAAGGTTTATCCGAACTTTCGTGTAAATACTTCAAATGTTTTTACATTAACTTTGCTGAAAAACATTCACATCATGCAAAATTCATTTATTCACGCTGAAGCTTCTAGGATTTCTCATACCAGAGGAACTCTCTCCCACACGTTACCCTCCCCCGTGTTCAGCCTGACATATGGCGACGACACCCCCGCCCACAGAGAGGTCACGTCCATACGAGGGAAACATTCAGGCGTAGAGTCAGAGCGTCCCTCCATTACTGCACGGTGCACACTTTGGTCATGCAGTAAGAAGATTAATGCATCATTTATGGAAAAGCTGCAGGAGCTACATTTAGAGCTGAATGACAGCCACGGCGAGGACATCTGTTTGAGAATGCGCTCGCCACCGTTCACTTTACACATCCATGTGAATGAAATACAGAAAATAATACACAGCACGTAATGCTACCACTGTTACATAAGATTAATTAAAATTGAATGTTATGCAACAAAAGGTGGACGTCCACATATACACTTCATCACAGTAATCCGGCACTCGAAATCAACACCATCACGGCGAAGAATCCCACCGCCGTGCATCAACGCCATCAGGCCACAACATGACATCATAACCAGGTTCTCCTTACGCAAGAAGTTCACCCAGAAACATCCAGAGCAGCCATGTTTGAGTCTGTTTGTTCTGAAAAATCCAGTTTTAAATCACAAAAGAGAAAAAATGATGAAGGTCCAACATTTGGCAGAAAACACATTGGAGTCACGACGGGGCGCCTGCAGCTCTGTGTCAGTGTGTCCCTCGATCAGGGGTCGTCCTCAAGCATGCAGCTCAGGCTGTCATTCAGCCTGTGGCTCCTTTCCTGCATGTCATCGCCTCTTCTCTGTCTCCATCTGGTGTCCAGTCTCTCTTTTAAAGGCAAATTAAAGCCCAAAATACATTTGAAACAACAAAAACCACAATAAAGAAATGTTCCTAATGAATCTTCATTTATCTCAGCAGCAGTTTGAAGAAAGAAACTCTATTTTGTTTTCACATGTGAGGAATCAGACAGTTTCTGCATCCTCATGTGCACGGTGGAAAAACGGAACCATCTGATTGGTCCATTAAACCAAAAATCAGCCACAGGATGGTGGAAGAGAAAAGCGAGGGCTGCCGTGGCCTCGACAGCCTCCTGCAGATCTCACATCACATTAAATAAAACACATTAAATAAAATCAAATATTACGCTACAGATGGCGATCACGTTGATCTTCATGACAGTGATCGATGGTTTGAAACCAGTCCCCACACGGCGCTGGATGCTGCAGCCGAGCAGGACCTACATCAGGACATAATGTGACATCACGCTGCGAGTAGATAACCTATAAATATCATAGATTATTGTTCTCAGCAGCCAAGTCGGTGCCTCTTCTGAGAAAGGACAAAAACACAATCCTGCACCGTGAACTGAGGCGAGCGAGGATATCATCCTCAAAGCAGCCTGGGGCTCCTTTTCAGCATGTTATTCTTCACTCTCTCTCTTGTTCCTGACTCTATCTTTGCCCTGTTTGCTAATGAGGGCACAAAAACCTTCAAAGGATCTAAAACAGAAAAACACATTGATAGAAATCAAATGCTCTGTATCTCTGAGGCAGTTGAAATATTGTCTCTGCTTTTTTCTCAGCGTGCGAAAGAAACAAACGTCCTTCCTCTCAACATTTGCCACGTGAACACACTGGAGAGAAAGAATCTGATTGGTCTGTTGGACTTAAATTCAGCCACAGCAGGATGAGGAAGAGGAGTGAAGGACAGCTGTGGTCTTGTTGACCTCCTGCAGATATTTACCTCTGCCAAGGCGGTTGTGTTTTTGCCAGCCTATGTTTGTTTGTTTGTTTGTTTGTTTGCAAGATTACGCAAAAACTACTGGCTGGATTTACATGAAAACTTTACCAGAGGTGTTGTTTGGTCCAAGGATTAAGCCACTAAATTTTGGTGGTGATCAGTATATTTGTTTGGATGCAAAAAATTCCCAAAGTTTCAAAAAATCTCATAGGTTAACATTGGCCGAATTTTAAAAAATCATATCTCTGCCATTTCTCAACAGATTTTCTTCCAGTTTTACATGATTATATATATAATACACCTCTATCATCAAGGTAAATTTCATGCTGATCTGATCCAAATTGACATCACAAAAAAACTTTGAAGTTTATAATGGAGAATCCCATTCATTCTCCTCGACTGCTCCTCAGTTTCGCCTCCTTTACGTCATTATGGGAATTGAAATTTATCTGCAAACTGACGTCAACATGTTTCAAGCCTATGTGACTTCATTACCCAGCTTCCCTTGCAATGCCGGCAGAGGAGCTCTCCACATGGACAGACATGGCAGAGACGCGGCCGTCCAATCGGAGCGTGTGCTCATCCAGAGTTGTATCTTTTACAGGAGTTGTGGAAAAGCCACTGCTGTAATTGAGCTGCTTGGCAGAGGTCTGAGCTCTCTGAGTGCTTTTCTACTTCATAACTGATTCAGTTTGAGAGTTTTGGGGCAGGTCTGAGGCGGTCCCCCTTTTAGCCCCCAGAGTTGTCCCCCCCAGAACATCTCTGTCCAAACTGGACGTCAGTTTGGATGCTTTTTATTGATGAAATGCAAATAAAGAGTCATTTACATGCTGTAGGGCCAGATAACAAAGTTTAGTGCCCATGGGCATCGAGTTTCATGTGCCCCCATAACCCCCCCAGTCCTTTGAGACCTCAACCACATTAACCCTTTAACTACCACCTCAACTGTTTGGCAGTGGTCATCAATAAATTCAGGGATATTAAATGTTTAAAAATAAACGATCAAATCAATTCATTGTTTGACTCTGTTAACATTTCAAGGAACAGATAAAACTACAAAAAAACCCAGATATTTTCTTTGTGTGGGACTTAAAGGTCTAAGGCAAAAATGTCTGTAAACAAAATAGCAATCAAAAATAACTTAAAATAGATGATACTGAGTTTGACTTATACAAATAACTTTTTAATGAACAACAGAGCTCCGCTTTTTAAATATTAGTTATCAAAACACTCTTATTTGTATTAGTCAAAGTCAGTATTATTAATTTTAAGTTATTTTTGATAACCATTTTTGTTACCTATGCCAAGGAGGTTATGTTTTTGCTGCCGTTGGTTAGTTTGTTTGTCTGTTTGTTTGTCTGTTTGTGTTCAAGATAACTTGAAAAGTTATGGACGGATTTGGATGAAATTTTCAGGAAATGTGTGGAATGGGATAAGAAAATGATTAGATTTTAGAAATGATCCGGATCACCATCTGGATCCAGGAATTTTTTAAAGGATTCTTTAACATTGCCAGAGAGGACCATTTTTGCCAAAGTGAACTGAAGCTGCTTGGCGGAGGTCTGCGCTCTGAGTGCTTTTCTAGTTCACAAATATTTCTGCCTCTTCTGATTGATTTTGCTCTAAATGTTTGTAAATCTTTATGTCGTCACGTAGTCAACTTTTAGCTTCTAAACCTTTAAATTCTTAACAAAGAAAATGTCTGTTTTTTTGATTGTCTGCGTTTTTTTTCTGCCCCCTTAAACACTGTTGGAAACAAACAATGTTCTTTTGTTTTTTTACACATTAAATATTCCTGAAATTCCTCAGATTATGGATCTTTGCCCAACAGTTGAGCTGGTACTTAAAGGGTTAAGAGCAGGGATGTACAGTCCTGTCACAGCCTTAATATGTCAATGTCATCGAGTTAAGTTATGCTGGATGTATGTCCAGTCAGACTTCAAGAATTCACAGTTTTAGACAAAAATAATCCAGTGACAGATTAGATTATAAAATCACATCACTAGTCTGTATGAAAAGCCACAGCAGCTCTGGGACAGGGACAGGCAAAATGTGTCCCGTCCTCTCATTCATTGCACCCCAAAGTTAATTTAAAAAAACAACAAACTGTAACCATGAAGAAAAAAAGATAAAATCTGCTCTAAAACAAAGAAAATTTAAATATTTCCATAATAATTGTTGTTTATTGGAATGTAATCAGTTTTTGCAAAAACCTGGGAGCTGTAATTGACATCATGCTTTTTTAGAAATGTTGTATATGCATCACTAAATATATTTGTATACATAAAAGAAGACCTGTCAGTAAAATATAATGTAGAAAACAGTAAAAATCATATTTATTACACTGAAAAGTTGTTCAAGTCGACTTAAATCTTGCCTTTAGCTCATTTGATAAAGTCTTCTTTGCATTTTAACTTGAAAATTTAGATAAATGTTTTAGTTATTTCCTCAAAATGATTGTGTGCCTTTAGTTTGAATAATTAAGCATATATGTTGAATAATGAGAATCTTGCAGTTTGTCATGTGGCCCTTAAACCGTGTGGATAACACTGCTGTGGCCCCTGGGGGCCCTGCTTGAGCCGGACAGGCTTGAATTTAATATTATCTAACCTGACTGTTTGTCCATTGCACCCTTGACCCTCCTCAGGTCTTGGGTCCCTGAGCAATTGCCCCAATGGTTAGTCTGGTCCTGCCCGTAGAGGGTGCTGGACCCCAGGCTGAAGTCAACTCCGTCCGCCGTGCACCGTCTGTAGTACAACATGACTCAGTGGTTTCTCTCAGACTCTCTGGTCACTAATGAAGTCACACAAGCCCAAAAACAAACAAACAAACAAACACCAGCGCTGAAGAGTCTGAAATCACCTGCAGGGTGGTCATACCTGCATCAGTATCACGACGTCAGGCTGACATTTTAAATCTGAATTTCATGGATTATCGTTTATGAGCATTCATGTCGAGGTCGGTGCTTCTCTCAAAAAGGACAAAAATATTCAGCCTGCATGTCTCCAAAAGACAAAAGGACAAAATCCAACATTTGGCAGGAGGGGTGGGGCTCTGGTAGCCCAGCGGTTTCGCCTGCAAGCCTTAAAAATGGAGGAGGTTTTGTACAAAGTGAGTGGCCGGGGTTCAAAGTTTAAGACTCCACTCTGATGACCCTGAAACTCTTTCATGACCAGATAAATCATAAATAACAAACAGGCCGAAGTAAAGGACTTTAAAACCAAAGCCTGCTCAGAGATGAATCCTGCAGCTTCATCGGGATGTAACATGACATCATGCTGATTTTTATTATGGAACTAATTCAGCTAAAAATATGAGAGATTATTGTTGAAGCTCAGCCCTGCCCCTCAGTGCTCCCTGTGAGACAGACCAAACATCCAGTCTGCACGTCAAAAACAAACAAAACTAGAAAATCCAACATTTGGCAAAACAGTAAACACGCTGACGATGGGACCTCAGAGCCTCTTGGGTTAAAGTCCCACCTCTGGCTCCTTTTCAGCACATTATTCTCCTCCCAGTCTCTTCCTCTGTCCACTGTCCCGTCTCTCATGCGGGGCCTAAACCCCAAAATGAACTCTCAGAGAGGTCGAGTGGTCCTCCTTCTTTATCTCATTGGCAATTTTAAAAGCTACTTCCTGTTGTCTCCTGGTGTGAGAGATGAGCTCCTCCTCCGGTCTCATGTGCATGAAGGACAGAAGTAAAGATCTAGCTGGTCCGCCACGCTGAGGGTCAGCCACAGCACGGTGCAGAGCAGCAGGGAGAGGCCGCCGTGGTCTCCTGGACCTCCTGCAGAGAGCTGTCCGTCCTCGGGCTCCGGCGCCGTCCCGTTCCTGAGGCTCTCCGTGCTGTTCCCCATCTCCTCCTTGAGCTCCTGCTGCAGCAGTTTGGAGATCAGGCTGTTGAAGCGGTTCTCCGTGGTGGAGACGACCTCCGAGGACACCGTGGTCAGGTTCAGCTCCATGGGGTCCACGCACGTGCCGTTTATTTTGGCAAAGACCACCTCGCCGAGATCTAACCCGGCCACAGAGGAGGGCGAGGCGCAGGGGATGTCCCGCACCAGCTTGTAGCTCTCCATCCAGTCCTTCAGCCACTCCAGGGCACAGTCGCACACCCACGGGTTCTTGAACAGGTAGAGGCGTCCCAGGAAGTAGACGGGCTGGAAGACGGGGAAGGGCAGCGTGGTGAGGTTGTTGCTGTTGAGGTGCAGTGTGATCAGGCTGGTCAGGTTCTCAAAGGTTCCCTCCTCGATGAAGAGGATCTGGTTCCTGTCCAAGTAGAGGACCTCCAGCTCCACCAGGTCGCTGAACCAGGTCTTTGACACGTTGGTGAGCTGGTTTCCTCCGAGGTTCAGCATCTTCAGACGGCTGAGGCCTTTGAAGGCGAGCCGCGGCAGATCAGACAGAAGGTTATCGTTGAGGTAGAAGTTCTCCAGACGCACCAAGTCCTGGAACGCCTGGTCGTGGATCACGTTGATCCGGTTCTCCTGGAGGTTCAGGTACCTGAAACCAGAGGATGGAGATGTTTAAAGACTGAACTCAGGACTTCTGTTTGGACACGACCTGCTCTGTTTGTCATCGCAGTACAGACTGCATCAGTGCCTCTCTAAGGCGGGACCGTCATTACGTGGCTGCAGAAAAACTTTGGTGGCATCGTCATGACAACAAAAGAGGAAGAGAGGAGATGGAGCTGCCCACCCCCCAATGGCTTTTAAGGACTAAATTTTCTTTCTTCCTCTTTTTCTTTCTCTTTTCATTTTGAACATAACAAATAATTAAACATAGAACAAAAATAAAAACACCAACCAAAGCACAAAACAGGAGGAAGTCTAAATTTATTAGGTCCTACCACTTCCCCTTATACCGGTAGTAAGTAATCAACCCACTTCCTAATGATAATGATCATAATGATAAAAATAATCTAATATAAACAAAATAAACTTAATAGTAATTTTATAATAACACTAATAGTAATCAGAGAAAAAGGAAGAAAGAAAGAAAAGGAACCAGAGAAACACGTCAACCTTCTGTGATCTTTATTCAGTCTCATCCCTGTATCCTCTAAAATCATGTTTTTATACTTTTTTATTAAAGTGCTCCGTGTTTGAACTTTGTTTCAATTCATCACTCAGACAGGTCCAAAGTTTTACACCGTACATAGACACACAAAAGCTTTTCCTGGTAGTTCTCACTTTTACATCCTTAAAATAAAACAATCCCCTTAAATGATATTTTCGCTCTCTCTGACTAAAAATGCCCTGAATATTTTCTGGTAGTTGATTATTTTTTGCTTTGAGTATGATTTGTTTGATATTCTAATTTCATCTAATTTTGTTCCAAAGACAGTTACAAGCACCCAAACAATACGCTCCTTATGCAGAGGAGAGTTTGGGAGGTCATACAGCATCCTGGAGCTGACAACAGGAGGTGTTTGATTTCTGCCCCAGACTCGGGGCCACACTCTGACCATGCAGAGGTCAGCAGCGTCTCCACATCATGTTCACGGTGTTTGTAAAGCTCTACAGTCCCATCACAGCCCACCTGCACAGACAGGATCTGCGGAGCAGGAGGAAACACAAAATGGTGCCTCAGTCCACCAACACCAGGAGATACCAGCCTGTTCTGGACCTACCTCAGGCTCCCCAGGCCCAGCAAGGAGTTGTAGGCCACGGCCTCGATCTTGTTCCTCTCCAGGTAGATGTGAGTGAGGTTCTCCATGCCTCTGATGGCTCCTGGGATCCTCCTGAAGTTGTTCTGGAAGCAGAGCAGCTCCTTCAGTGCCGTCTGCTCGATGAAGATCCGATCGGGGATGTTGAAGAGGTTACAGTCCGACAGGTCCAGACGGACCAGCTTCTTCAAGCCTGTGAAGGTCCGAGTGTGGAGGTAACTGATGTACTCATTATGAGCCATCTTTAGATCCACCAGGTTAGACAGACCCTGCAGGAGAGAAGGTCAAAGATCTGTTAGATGAAGGTCATCACAGTGGAGCTGCTGTTCACTGGAGATCAGACCATCATCTCTGAGATGGACCATAACAGACCTTGAAGGCTCCAGGCGTGATGAAGGAGATGTTGTTGTGGTCCAGAGACAGAGACTTCAGAGAGGGCAGAGTCCCAAAGGCCCGCTCGGACAGGAACTTCAGTCGGTTCTTGTCCAGGTTGATGGCCGAGGCCTCACAGGGGAACTCTTTAGGGAGCTCAGCCAGGCCGGAGCGGTCGCATAGCACGCTGCAGCTCTTCTCCTGAGTGCAGGAGCAGGACGCCGGGCACGCCCGCACGCACGCCCAGCGGGCCAGCACCGCCTGAGGCAGCAGGACCAGGACGGAGACTGCAGGAGAGAGGACCATAAGCATGAGAAGGTCAGGGTCAAAGGTGAACAGGCTGAAGGAGACCAAGACTGAGGGAACATCTGAAAGACTGACTGGTCCAGGGGTCGATTCTTTCAGACGTGGATCAAATATAATGCTCTCTGGGGAAGATCAGGGGATATGACCAAAAAAGGACAACGCTGTTCAAAAACAGGGTCATGAACCATGTTATTCATCCATCCATCCAAACATCCATCCACCCATCCATCCAACTTTCCATCAATCCATCTAAACATGCATGCATCCATCGACCCATATATCCAGTCATCCATCCATGAATCCTACTATCCATGCATTTACCCATTGATTGATCCATCTATGCATCCATCCATCCATAAATAAATAGATGCATTTATACATCCCTACATTATCCACACTGATGGTCTGTGTAAAGAAGTTTCAGAAGGACTTTGTTGGATGAATAAGGCCTGATGAAGGATGGTGCCGAGGGCCGTGCCTTTAGCCTGATCCCAGTCATAGTTTGGACACAGCTCTGTCTTCAATCTTTATTAACCAAACCCCGGCCCTACCCTAACCTGACCCTGACCCTGACCCTGACCCTGACCTCCTCCATACATCACACCTGCATCATTCTGTCTTCATACTAGACGTTTGTAGGTGACCTGGTGGGTTCAGGAGCACCTGTGTGCTGCTGATTTGATGTTTTGGTCACGTTGATGTGCAGGTTTACGGCTGAACTCTCTCCTCCAGCTGCTGCTGAAACCATGATGATGATGATGATGATGATGATGATGAAGGAGGAACAGCTTACAGCAGAGATTAGCTCACAACAATAGGTCCTGTCTGAGCATTGGATTTCACCACCATAACGTCCAAAATGGAGCCAGAGCGGCCTTTTAGGCTGATCAGTCAGTGACATGATCACCAAACACCGAAATGTGTGCATGTGCTCTATTCACAGGAAATGATCTGATCGTAAGGAGCTGAACGATCCTGAAGGAGAGCTGTTAGCACTGTTATCGAACATCAAGCCTTTTCAGGGACATCTTAACATCGGAGGAGGATGAAGGATGAGTGAGGATGTCTGAGAGGACGAGGACTGACCAGTGAAAGTGATGACAGTCATTACTGTAGTCTCTCATCTGGGACAGGCCAGGATTAACGAGGGTCTGAAAAAGAGCACAGAGCATTTCATAATCAACACGAGACGATCATGACGGAGCGGACCAATCTGTGAATCAACAGATTTCAGCAACAGTGTGAGCTCTGAAACCAGGCCCAGGGCCGGGCAATGATCAGAGGTTTAAAGAGGTATCAGTGTATTTTTGAATAGATGTAGAGGGACAGAACAGTGCTCATGTTTTTATGTTGATCACAGTTAAAAACCTTCTCTGAGCTGTAATATTCAACAATAGTGACACCATTTGATACCAAAGCAGCAAAAACCGAAGAGCCATCAGGAGCTGCAGACAATCTTGTGCACGCTACCTAAACTGAAGGTTTGGGTTGTTCGTTTTTCTTCTTTGTCCATAAATAGTGAACCTCCACTGGTTCAGTGATCATGAACACTCATCACTGCAGAGTGAGTCTATCCATGGTCTTCACCACCTCATCCTCTTTGAGGTACCAAAGGTGGATCCTGCAGACCAGGTGGAGGGTTGATGCAGGAACCTTCTTGCTGTGAGGGGACAGCACTACCAGCTGCACCACCATGCTGTCTGTAGGACAATTAAATGTTTTTAATGAACAAAAACTGCAGTCAAAGTCTTCCAGAATCTCCAAACGGCACAAAACATGAGCAGCATTTTTGTTTACTGAGGTCATCGAGATTTTTCTTCACCCATAAGAATCACGAGTTTCAAACAGATCAAATGTCCGTTATTTTAATGATGGTGTTATGAAAAATGACGGAAACTCTCACTGTTGATCTGTCAGCAAACATGACAAAGAACAAGGGACCGAGTTTGGAGCCTTGAGGTTCACCAAAACCACAATCATCAGATGGTGGTGAGATTTGAGAAGGTTTTGATGTGAATGCTGCATGTCTGAAAACTGAATCCAGTCTGTCACATTCCTACCAGCAAATCGACTGTTCTCAAAACCCAGACACTCTGTAATAATAATTTAGCTTGTATACTTTACTGTCATGTGAACATCTATATGACATGCACAGCCGAGCGGTGCCTCGTTTTCAACTCTCTTGTTTGTTATAAATAAATAAATGTGTCTTCGGCTCTAAGGGGTGGAACAGTTTTTCTTTGTTGTTTATTTATTTGTTGTTTCAGTTTAAAAAAAACTCAAAAAAGGGAAATAACAGCATGTCAGCATGTACCTGACTTTATGTGCATAAATGTGGAGACATAATGATCATTATTAATATTTTAACAAAAACAGAGGTGGGATGGGGGGCACTGTCTAAACTGTTAAAATAAGTCAGCACATTTTTAAATACAAACACATTTAATAGACCGCCCAGTGTCAGGTGTAGATATGCTGATGAAATGTTCAGTCTCCTCGGAGCAGGTCAGTCAGAGGCCCGAGGAGCCTCCTCTCTCATTTACCTTCAGATGTTTGAGCTGCAGCACTGAGTTTATGGATCCTCTCACAAGCTAATAAACTTGTGTTAATCACTCATCAACAGATTTCTGGAGCAACAGTCCAGACTTCAGTGGTGACATGAACAATATGCAGCGTGAATTAGACTTAGAAAACTAAACCAGTCTCCCTCCCGAAGGTTCAGCCTGGTCATTTTCTCAAAGATATTTCAGCTTAAGCTTTGTGAGATGGATCCAGATCAAATATCTATAATGTGTAAATCATTTAAAAAATATCTATAATGTGTAAATCATTTTAAAAATATCTATAATGTGTAAATCATTTTAAAAATCATAAACACAGACACACTGCAGGTGCTTTTATAAAATCAGTGGCTAAGATTGAGGTCTTCTGTTCGCCCCTATTTTTCACCAGCTCCATGTCCACAAATCTTTAAAATGTATTTGTATGATTAAAACAGCATACATGCTTTAATAATTACAAATTAAACCCGTCCAATATTCTCAGCATAGACAGATATAAATACTTTAGACTTTTACTGAAATCAAATCAAGTTTATGATTTTAGTATTATGACAATCATCTGTTGAGCATTTATAAAAAAAAAATACGATTCATGCATCATATGAAAAACCAGCACGTTTTGGGCCCATAACACCCAGCCCTGATTCATCGTCTTCATAAAGATTGTTGATCTTTAAAGAATAAAATCAGACGTACCTGTAGAAGGCTCGGGACGGTCCCATCCATGTGTGTTAAAAGTCACACTCCAAACGTGTGTGTCCATGTTCTCCTGCAGAGTGGGACTGAGCCAGCTGCTGCTGTGGACACACACACACACACACACCAACACACACAAACACACACACACACAGACAAACACACACACACACACAAAGCTGAAGTGTTTTAACCCCCCCCCACCCCTGTAATACAGTCACACCAGAAAGCCATCTCCTAATGGCTCTAAAATCCCCTGAATGGATGGACAGAGTGATGGAGTGATGGGGGGGATAGGGATGCGCAGGATTAAGTAAAGTGAGGCTCTCTGCTCTCACACACACATGCAGCAGGAAGACGACAAACTTAAACAGAAATGCAGATGCTGAAATGGATTATGCGATCAGCACGCCATCAGCGGTGTGATCTGATGAGAGCAGATCAATACGAGTGGAGAGGAAGAATCTGGAAGGATGGACGGATGGACGGATGGACGGATGTATGGATGTATGGATGGACGGATGGACGGATGGACATGGACTCAGATGTTTACACTGAGCAGAGAGAGCAGCCGTGATTTAACATTGAGAGAGTCAGAACGAATCACATCGCCCTCAAACCATCAGAAATCCATTATTTAATAAACTCTGGTTTGAGTACGGATCCTAACCATCAGTCATGTTCTAACAAAGAGAGAGAGCACATGTCCAGCTGCTCGTTAATGCAAAAAACTGATCAGCCAATCCCACGGCAGCAACTCATTGCATTTAGGCATACAGATAAGGTCAAGCTGAAGCTCAAACTGAGCATCAGGGAGGAGCAGAAAGTTGATTTAAGAGACTTTGAATGAGGCATAGTTGCTGCTGCCAGACAATCTTCTGGGATTTTCACACACAACCATCTCCAGGGTTTATAGAGGATGGTCTGAAGAAGAGAAAATATCCAGTGAGCTGCAGTTCTCTGTGCCTAACTTGTTGATGTCAGAGGAGAAAGGTCTGAGTAGTTTAAGATGATACCAAGGTCTGCAGAAGACCACCTCTGAACACACAACACATCCAGATGGTCCACAGCAGCAGGAGACCACACCAGGGTCCACTCCTGTCAGCTAAGAACAGAAACTGAGGGTCTGACTCTCCAGAACTGGACCACAGAAGACTGTAAAAGTGTCTCCTGGTCTGATGAGTCTGGATCTCTGCTCCACATTCAGATGTAGGCTAAGAGTTTAGTGTGAACATCATAAAGCATGGATCCATCCTGCCTTGGATCAGCGGTTCAGGCTGTTGCTGGTGGCCCCTTAGTCCCACCTGAGCATGGTTCAAACCCCACAGCCTACCTGAGGATTGTTGCTGACCATGTCCATCCCTTTATGACCACAGTGGACCATATTCTGATGGAGACTTCAGCAGCTCCATGTCTCAAAGCTCAGATCATCTCACACTGGTTTCTTCACTGTACTCCAGTGGCCTCCACAGTCACCAGATCTCAATCCAGTAGAGCATCTTTGGGATGTGGTGGAGCAGGAGATTCTCATCATGGATGTTCAGCAGCTGTGTGATGCTGTCATGGAGACATGGACCAACATCTCTGAGGGAAGCTCTGAAGCTGAAGGAGGTCCAACCTGAGACTCTGAAGGTGTTAAAAATGTCTCTGACATCTCAAATCAAAAAAACTTTGAGGACAAAACATTTTAATGACTGAGCGTTCAGTCCATGTGCAGCACGAGAGGCGTGTTTGTTTCTCTGATGGGACTTTTATTGAAGATTTTCTCTCGACCTGCGAGTCCTTTAATTCTCCTTTATGGAAAAATGGGACTTATGAAACCAGCTTTGGAGGGCGTCGTCACGGCGACCTGCTGTTATCCAAACAAGCAAAAGACCCTCAAGAGAAGATGAGGCTCTAAAATAAAGCTCTGACCACATGTTCTCACAGAGGATCAAAACCAGATCAGCTGTTTTTTCATCATTTTAACCTCGATGACAGGAACGAGTCACCTCAGACAGTACACCGTGGAGTCTGCAGGTCTGGTTACCACGGCAACAGACGGTGTCAACATGTTGACATGCATTTGACCGGATTTGGGTCATCAGAGTTTCAGCCAGTGACAGTAACACCTCTGACAGCCCAAACAAAATTCAGACACATTAAATGGATCTACTGAAGACCAAACCGTCTGGACCAGCATGTTTTCCTGCCAGCAGAGGTCCCAAAGTCATGTCATACTAGATTTTCTTTGGAGTTGGAAATGACAAAAAAGTCTTAAGTTAGCATGGGGTGTATGTGAGGATCTGACGTTAGGGAAAAACGCCTATGACTCAATTTTTAGGTGAAATAAGACCAAACCTTCTGCACCAGAGTGTTTGTTAGCCTGTGAAGATCCGAAAAAGTCAAGATTTAGCACTTTTTTTTCGGAGCCGGGAAATGCAAAAAAGTCATACGTTAGCATGTGTTTTATTTCAAGTTTTGACCTGAGGGAAAAAATGCCTATAACTCAATTTTTAGGTGAAATAAGACCACACCTTCTCCACCCTAGTGTTCTTAACCTGTAAAGGTCCCAAAAAGTCAAGATTTAGCACGTGTTTTTAGGGCCGGGAATCACAAAAAAGTCATGTGTTGGCATGTGTTTTTTTTCAAGATCTGACCTGAGGGATAAAGACCCTTGCACTCATTTTTTAGATAAATGAGACAAAACCTTCTCCACCAGAGTGTTCTTTAGCCTTTATAGGTTCCAAAAAGTCATGGATTAGCAATTTTTTTTTAGAGCCGGGAATCACAAAAAAGTCATATGTTAGCATGTGTTTTGTTTCAAGTTTTGGCCTGAGGGAAAGAGACCTATAACTCATTTTTTTAGGTGAAATAAGACCAAACCTTCTGCACCACAGTGTTCTTTAGCCTGTAAAGGTCCCAAAAGTCAATATTTAGCACGTTTTTTTTGGAGTCGGGAATCGCAAAAAAGTCATATGTTAGCATGTGTTTTTTTTTCAAGATCTGGCCTAAGGTAAAAAACGCCTGTAACTCATTTTTTAGGTGAAATAAGACCAAACCTTCTCCACCAGAGTGTTCTTCAGCCTTTAAAGGTACCAAAAAGTCTTTGATTAGCACTTTTATTCGGAGCCGGTAATCACAAAAAAAATTCATATGTTAGCATGTGTTTTTTTTCAAGTTTTGAGCTGAGGGAAAAAAAGACCTATAACTCATTTTATTAGGTGAAATAAGACCAAACCTTCTGCACCAGAGTGTTCTTTAGCCTGTAATGGCCCCAAAAAGTCAAGAATTAGCACGTTTTTTTCGGAGCCGGGAATCGCAAAAAAGTCATATGTTAGCATGTGTTTTTTTTCAAGATCTGGCCTGAGGAAAAAAACGCCTGTAACTCATTTTTAGGTGAAATAAGACCAGACCTTCTGCACACGAGTGTTTGTTAGCCTGTAAGAGTCCCAAAAATATAAGATTAAGCACTTTTATTTTCAGAGCCGGGAATCCCATAAAAGTCATATGTTAGCATGTGGTTAGTTTCAAGATCTGACCTGAGGGATACAGACCTATAACTCATTTTTTAGGTGAAATAAGACCAAACCGTCTGCACCACATTGTTCTTAATCCTGTAAAGGTCCCAAAAAGTCATGGATTAGAAATTTTTTTTTCGGAGCCGGGAATCACAAAAAAGTCAGATGTTAGCATGTCTTTTTTTTTCAAGTGTTGACCTGAGGGGATAGAGACCTATAACTCATTTTTTAGGTGAAATAAGACCAAACCTTCTGCACCACAGTGTTCTTTAGCCTGTAAAGGTCCCAAAAAGTCAGGATTCAGGAATTTTTTTTTCGGAGCCGGGAATCACAAAAAAGTCATATGTTAGCATGTGGTTAGTTTCAAGATCTGACCTGAGGGATACAGACCTATTACTCATTTTTTAGGTGAAATAAGACCAAACCGTCTGCACCACATTGTTGTTAATCCTGTAAAGGTCCCAAAAAGTCATGGATTAGAAATTTTTTTTTCGGAGCCGGGAATCACAAAAAAGTCAGATGTTAGCATGTCTTTTTTTTTCAAGTGTTGACCTGAGGGGATAGAGACCTATAACTCATTTTTTAGGTGAAATAAGACCAAACCTTCTGCACCACAGTGTTCTTTAGCCTGTAAAGGTCCCAAAAAGTCAGGATTCAGGAATTTTTTTTTCGGAGCCGGGAATCACAAAAAAGTCATATGTTAGCATGTGGTTATTTTCAAGATCTGACCTGGTGGAAAGAGACCTATAACTCATTTTTTAGCTGAAATAAGACCAAACCTTCTAATCCACAGTGTTCATTAGCCTGTAAAGGTCCCAAAAAAACAAGATTAAGCACTTTTTTTTTAAGAGCCGGGAATCACAAAAAAGTCATATGTTAGCATGTGGTTCTTTTAGTTCAAGTTTTGACCTGAGGGAAAAAATATCTATCAGTCATTTTTTAGGTGAAATCAGACCAAACCTTCTCCACCAGAGTGTTCTTTAGCCGTTAAAGATACCAAAAAGTTGTTGACTAGCACTTTTTTTTCAGAGCCAGGAATCACAAAAAAGTCATATGTTAGCATGTGATATTTTTCAAGATCTGACCTGAGGGAAAAAGACCTATAACTCATTTTTTTGGTGAAATAAAACCAAACCTTCTGCACCACAGTGTTCATTAGCCTGTAAAGGTCCCAAAAAGTCAAGATTCAGAATTTTTTTTTTCGGAACCGGGAATCACAAAAAAGTCATATGTTAGCATGTGTTTTTTTTCAACTTTTCACCTGAGGGATACAAAACTATAACTCATTTTTTAGCTGAAATAAGACCAAACCTTCTGCACCACAGTGTTCTTTAGCCTGTAAAGGTCCCAAAAAGTCATGGATTAGCACTATTTTTTCGGAGCCCGGAATCACAAAAAAATCATATGTTAGCATGTGGTTATTTTCAAGATCCGACCTGAGGAATAAAGACCTATAACTCATTTTTTTAGGTGAAATAAGACCAACCCTTCTGCACCACAGTGTTCATTAGCCTGTAAAGGTCCCAAAAAGTCAAGATTTAGAAGTTTTTTTTTTTTGAGCCAGGAATCACAAAAAAGTCATATGTTAGCATGTGTTTTTTTTCAACTTTTCACCTGAGGGATACAAAACTATAACTCATTTTTTAGCTGAAATAAGACCAAACCTTCTGCACCAGAGTGTTCTTTAGCCTGTAAAGGTCACAAAGAGTCATGGATTAGTACTTCTTTTTCGGAGCCGGGAATCACAAAAAAGTCATATGTTAGCATGTGTTTTTCTTCAAGTTTTGACCTGAGGGACAAGACACATATAAGTTATTTTTTACTGGAATAAGACCAAACCTTCTGCACCAGAGTGTTCTTAACCTGTAAAGGTCACAAAGAGTCATGGATTAGCACTTTTTTTTCGGAGCCGGGAATCACAGAAAAGTCATATGTTAGCATGTGGTTATTTTCAAGGTCTGACCTGAGGGATAAAGACCTATAACTCATTTTTTTAGGTGAAATAAGACCAAACCTTCTGCACCACAGTGTTCTTTAGCCAGTAAAGGTCCCAAAAAGTCAAGGATTAGCACTTTGTTTTTCGGAGCCCGGAATCACAAAAAAGTCATATGTTAGCATGTGTTTTTTTTTTTTCAAGTTTTGAGCTCAGGGACAAAACGCCTATTGGTTATTTTATAGTTGGAATAAAAACCAAACCTTCTGCACCACAGTGTTCTTTCGCCTGTTAAGGTCCCAAATGTCATGGATTAGCACTTTTTTTTCGGAGCCGGGAATCACAGAAAAGTCATATGTTAGCATGTGTTTTTCTTCAAGTTTTGACCTGAGGGACAAAATGCCTATAACTCATTTTTTAGCTGGGATAAAACCAAACCTTCTGCACCACAGTGTTCTTTAGCCTGTAGATGTCCAAAAAAGTCATGGATTAGCACTTTTTTTTCGGAGCCCGGATTCACCAAAAAGTCATATATTAGCATGTGTTTTTTTTCAAATTTCACCTGAGGGATACAAAACTATAACTCATTTTTTAGCTGAAATAAGACCAAACCTTCTGCACCAGAGTGTTCTTTAGCCTGTAAAGGTCCCAAAAAGTCATGGATTAGCAATTTTTTTTTCACAGCTGGGAATCACAACAAAGTCATATGTTAGCATGTGTTTTTAGTTCAAGATCTGACCTGAGGGATAAAGCCCTATAACTAATTTTTAAGCTGAAATAAGACCAAACCTTCTGCACCAGAGTGTTCTTTAGCCTGTAAAGTTCCCAAAAAGTCATGGATTAGCACTTTTTTTTCGAAGCCGGGAATCACAAAAAAGTCATATGTTAGCATGTGTTTTTTTTTTTCAAGTTTTGAGCTTAGGGACAAAACGCCTATTGGTTATTTTATAGTTGGAATAAAAACCAAACCTTCTGCACCACAGTGTTCTTTCGCCTGTTAAGGTCTCAAAAAGTCATGGATTAGCACTTTTCTTTCGGAGCCGGGAATCACAGAAAAGTCATATGTTAGCATGTGTTTTTCTTCAAGTTTTGACCTGAGGGACAAGACACCTATTTGTTACTTTTTAGCTGGGATAAAACCAAACCTTCTGCACCACAGTGTTCTTTAGCCTGTAGATGTCCAAAAAAGTCATGGATTAGCACTTTTTTTTTCGGAGCCCGGATTCACCAAAAAGTCATACGTCAGCATGTGTTTTTCTTCAAGTGTTGACCTGAGGAACAAATCGCGTATAAGTTATTTTAAAGCTGGAATGAGACCAAACCTTCTGCACCACAGAGTTCTTTAGCCTGTAAAGGTCCAAAAAAGTCAAGATTCAGAATTTTTTTTTTTGGAGCCGGGAATCACAAAAAAGTTATATGTTAGCATGTGTTTTTCATCAAGTTTTGACCTGAGGGACAAGACGCGTATAAGTTATTTTTTAGCTGGAATAAGACCAAACCTTCTGCACCAGAGTGTTCTTTAGCCTGTAAAGGTCACAAAGAGTCATGGATTAGCACATTTTTTTCGGAGCCGGGAATGATAAAAAAGTCATATGTTAGCATGTGTTTTTCTTCAAGTTTTGACCTGAGGGACAAGATGCATATAAGTTATTTTTTAGCTGGAATAAGACCAAACCTTCTGCACCACAGTGTTCTTTAGCCTGTAAAGGTCCCAAAAAGTCAAGATTTAGCTATTTTTTTTCAGAGCCGGGAATCACAAAAAAGTCATATGTTAGCATGTGGTTATTTTCAAGATCTGACCTGATGGAAAGAGACCTATAACTCATTTTTTAGGTGAAATAAGACCAAACCTTCTGCACCACAGTGTTCATTAGCCTGTAAAAGTCCCAAAAAGTCAAGATTCAGAATTTTTTTTTTCGGAGCCGGGAATCACAAAAAAGTCATATGTTAGCATGTGTTTTTTTTCAACTTTTCACCTGAGGGATACAAAACTATAACTCATTTTTAAGGTGAAATAAGACCAAACCTTCTGCACCAGAGTGTTCATTAGCCTGTAAAGGTCCCAAAAAGTCAAGGATTAGCACTTTGTTTTTCGGAGCCTGGGAATCACAAAAAAGTCATATGTTAGCATGTGGTTATTTTCAAGATCTGACCTGAGGAATAAAGCCCTATAACTCATTTTTTTAGCTGAAATAAGACCAAACCTTCTGCACCACAGTGTTCTTTAGCCTGTAAAGGTCCCAAAAAGTCATGGATCAGGAATTTTTTTTTCGGAGCCCGGAATCACAAAAAAGTCATATGTTAGCATGTGCTTTTAATTCAAGATCTGACCTGAGGGATAAAGCCCTATAACTCATTTTTTAGCTGAAATAAGACCAAACCTTCTGCACCACAGTGTTCATTAGCATGTAAAGGTCCCAATAAGCCAAGATTCAGAATTTTTTTTTTCGGAGCCGGGAATCACAAAAAAGTCATATGTTAGCATGTGTTTTTTTTCAACTTGTCACCTGAGGGATACAAAACTATAACTCATTTTTTAGCTGAAATAAGACCAAACCTTCTGCACCACAGTGTTCATTAGCCTGTAAAGGTCCCAAAAAGTCAAGGATTAGCACTTTTTTTTTCGGAGCCTTGAATCGCAAAAAAATCATATGTTAGCATGTGGTTATTTTCAAGATCTGACCTGAGGAATAAAGACCTATACCTCATTTTTTTAGGTGAAATAAGACCAACCCTTCTGCATCACAGTGTTCTTTAGCATGTAAAGGTCCCAAAAAGTCAAGATTTAGAAGTTTTTGTTTTTGAGCCGGGAATCACAAAAAAGTCATATGTTAGCATGTGTTTTTTTTTCAACTTTTCACCTGAGGGATACAAAACTATAACTCATTTTTAAGGTGAAATAAGACCAAACCTTCTGCACCACAGTGTTCTTTAGCCTGTAAAGGTCCCAAAAAGTTATATGTTAGCATGTGTTTTTTCGGAGCCCGGAATCACAAAAAAGTCATATGTTAGCATGTGTTTTTAATTCATGATCTGACCTGAGGAATAAAGACCTATAACTCATTTTTTTAGGTGAAATAAGACCAACCCTTCTGCACCACAGTGTTCTTTAGCCTGTAAAGGTCCCAAAAAGTCATGGATTAGCACTTTTTTTTCGGAGCCGGGAATCACAAAAAAGTCATATGTTAGCATGTGGTTTCTTTTTTTCAAGTTTTGAGCTTAGGGACAAAACGCCTATTGGTTATTTTATAGCTGGAATAAAAACCAAACCTTCTGCACTACAGAGTTCTTTAGCCTGTAAAGGTCCCAAAAAGTCAAGAATTAGCACTTTTTTTTTCGGAGCCGGGAATCACAAAAAAGTTATATGTTAGCATGTGTTTTTCTTCAAGTTTTGACCTGAGGGACAAGACGCGTATAAGTTATTTTTTAGCTGGAATAAACCAAACCTTCTGCACCAGAGTGTTCTTCAGCCTGTAAAGGTCCCAAAAAGTCATGGATTAGCAATTTTTTTTTTCAGAGCTGGGAATCACAAAAAAGTCATATGTTAGCATGTGTTTTTAATTCAAGATCTGACCTGAGAGATAAAGCCCTATAACTCATTTTTTAGCTGAAATAAGACCAAACCTTCTGCACCAGAGTGTTCTTTAGCCTGTAAAGGTCACAAAGAGTCATGGATTAGCACATTTTTTTCGGTGCCGGGAATCACAAAAAAGTAATATGTTAGCATGTGTTTTTCTTCAACTTTTGACCTGAGGGACAAGATGCGTATAAGTTATTTTTTTAGCTGGGATAAAACCAAACCTTCTGCACCACAGTGTTCTTTAGCCTGTAAAGGTCCCAAAAAGTCAAGATTTAGCTATTTTTTTTCACAGCCGGGAATCACAAAAAAGTCATATGTTAGCATGTGGTTAGTTTCAAGATCTGACCTGATGGAAAGAGACCTATAACTCATTTTTTAGGTGAAATAAGACCAAACCTTCTGCACCACAGTGTTCATTAGCCTGTAAAGGTCCCAAAAAGTCAAGATTCAGAAAAAAAAATTTTTTTTTCGGAGCCGGGAATCACAAAAAAGTCATATGTTAGCATGTGTTTTTTTTCAACTTTTCACCTGAGGGATACAAAACTATAACTCATTTTTAAGGTGAAATAAGACCAAACCTTCTGCACCACAGTGTTCTTTAGCCTGTAAAGGTCCCAATAAGTTATATGTTAGCATGTGTTTTTTCGGAGCCCGGAATCACAAAAAAGTCATATGTTAGCATGTGGTTTTTTTCAAGATCTGACCTGATGGAAAGAGACCTATAACTCATTTTTTAGGTGAAATAGGACCAAACCTTCTGCACCAGAGTGTTCTTTAGCCTGTGAAGGTCCCAAAAAGTCATGGATTAGGTTTTTTTTATTCAGAGCCCGGAATCACCAAAAAGTCATATGTTAGCATGTGTTTTTCTTCAACTTTTGACCTGAGAAACAAATCGCCTCTAAGTTATTTTAAAGCTGGAATAAGACCAAACCTTCTGCACCACAGAGTTCGTTAGCCTGTAAAGGTCCCAAAAGGTCAAGAATTAGCACTTTTTTTTTCGGAGCCGGGAATCACAAAAAAGTCATATGTTAGCATGTGGTTACTTTCAAGATCTGACCTGAGGGATAAAGACCTATAACTCATTTTTTAGGTGAAATAAGACCAAACCTTCTGCACCACAGAGTTCTTTAGCCTGTAAAGGTCCCAAAAAGTCAAGATTTAGAATTTTTTTTTTGGAGCCGGGAATCACAAAAAAGTCATATGTTAGCATGTGGTTTCTTTTTTTCAAGTTTTGAGCTTAGGGACAAAACGCCTATTGGTTATTTTATAGCTGGAATAAAAACCAAACCTTCTGCACCACAGTGTTCTTTAGCCTGTAAAGGTCCCAAAAAGTCATGGATTAGCACTTTTTTTTTCGGAGCCGGGAATCACAAAAAAGTCATATGTTAGCATGTGTTTTTCTTCAAGTTTTGACCTGAGGGACAAGACACGTATAAGTTATTTTTTAGCTGGAATAAGACCAAACCTTCTGCACCAGAGTGTTCTTTAGCCTGTAAAGGTCACAAAGAGTCATGGATTAGCACATTTTTTCGGAGCCCGGAATCGCAAAAAAGTCATATGTTAGCATGTGTTTTTCTTCAAGTTTTGACCTGAGGGACAAAACGCGTAAAAGTTATTTTTTAGCCGGGATAAAACCAAACCTTCTGCACCACAGTGTTCTTTAGCCTGTAAAGGTCCCAAAAAGTCAAGATTTAGCTATTTTTTTTTCGGAGCCGGGAATCACAAAAAAGTCATATGTTAGCATGTGCTTTTTTTTTTTTCAAGTTTTGAGCTTAGGGACAAAACGCCTATTGGTTATTTTTTAGCTGGAATAAAAACCAAACCTTCTGCACCACAGTGTTCTTTAGCCTGTTAAGGTCCCAAAAAGTCATGGATTAGCACTTTTTTTTCGGAGCCGGGAATCACAGAAAAGTCATATGTTAGCATGTGTTTTTCTTCAAGGTTTGACCTGAGGGACAAGACGCCTATTTGTTACTTTTTAGCTGGGATAAAACCAAACCTTCTGCACCACAGTGTTATTTAGCCTGTAAATGTCCCAAAAAGTCATGGATTAGCAATTTTTTTTTCACAGCTGGGAATCACAAAAAAGTCATATGTTAGCATGTGTTTTTAATTCAAGATCTGACCTGAGGGATAAAGCCCTATAACTCATTTTTTAGGTGAAATAAGACCAACCCTTCTGCACCACAGTGTTCTTTAGCCTGTAAATGTCCCAAAAAGTCATGGATTAGCACTTTTTTTTGGAGCCGGGAATCACAGAAAAGTCATATGTTAGCATGTGTTTTTCTTCAAGGTTTGACCTGAGGGACAAGACGCCTATTTGTTACTCTTTAGCTGGGATACAACCAAACCTTCTGCACCACAGTGTGGTCAAGTTTTGACCTGAGGGACAAGACGCGTATAAGTTATTTTTTAGCTGGAATAAGACCTAACCCTCTGCACCAGAGTGTTCTTCAGCCTGTAAAGGTCCCAAAAAGTCTTGGATTAGCAATTTTTTTTTCAGAGCTGGGAATCACAAAAAAGTCATATGTTAGCATGTGTTTTTAATTCAAGATCTGACCTGAGGGATGAAGCCCTATAACTCATTTTTTAGCTGAAATAAGACCAAACCTTCTGCACCAGAGTGTTCTTTAGCCTGTAAAGGTCACAAAGAGTCATGGATTAGCACATTTTTTTCGGTGCCGGGAATCACAAAAAAGTCATATGTTAGCATGTGTTTTTCTTCAACTTTTGACCTGAGGGACAAGATGCGTATAAGTTATTTTTTTAGCTGGGATAAAACCAAACCTTCTGCACCACAGTGTTCTTTAGCCTGTAAAGGTCCCAAAAAGTCAAGATTTAGCTATTTTTTTTCAGAGCCGGGAATCACAAAAAAGTCATATGTTAGCATGTGTTTTTCTTCAAGTGTTGACCTGAGGGAAAAAGACATATAAGTCATTTTTTTTGATTAAATAAGACCAAACCGTCTGCGCCACAGTGTGCTTTAGCCTGTAAAGGTCCCAAAAAGTCAAGGATTAGCACTTTTTTTTTCGGAGCCGGGAATCGCAAAAAAGTCATATGTTAGCATGTGGTTATTTTCAAGATCTGACCTGATGGAAAGAGACCTATAACTCATTTTTTAGGTGAAATAAGACCAAACCTTCTGCACCACAGTGTTCATTAGCCTGTAAAGGTCCCAAAAAGTCAAGATTAAGAAATTTTTTTTTCGGAGCCGGGAATCACAAAAAAGTCATATGTTAGCATGTGTTTTTTTTTCAACTTTTCACCTGAGGGATACAAAACGCCTATTGGTTATTTTTTAGCTGGAATAAAACCAAACCTTCTGCACCACAGTGTTCATTAGCCTGTAAAGGTCCCAAAAAGTCAAGATTTAGCTATTTTTTTTCAGAGCCGGGAATCACAAAAAAGTCATATGTTAGCATGTGTTTTTCTTCAAGTTTTGACCTGAGGGAAAAAGACATATAAGTCATTTTTTTGATTAAATAAGACCAAACCGTCTGCGCCACAGTGTGCTTTAGCCTGTAAAGGTCCCAAAAAGTCAAGGATTAGCACTTTTTTTTTCGGAGCCGGGAATCGCAAAAAAGTCATATGTTAGCATGTGGTTATTTTCAAGATCTGACCTGATGGAAAGAGACCTATAACTCATTTTTTAGGTGAAATAAGACCAAACCTTCTGCACCACAGTGTTCATTAGCCTGTAAAGGTCCCAAAAAGTCAAGATTCAGAAATTATTTTTTCGGAGCCGGGAATCACAAAAAAGTCATATGTTAGCATGTGTTTTTTTTCAACTTTTCACCTGAGGGATACAAAACTATAAGTCATTTTTTAGGTGAAATAAGACCAAACCTTCTGCACCACAGTGTTCTTTAGCCTGTAAAGGTCCCAAAAAGTCAAGATTTAGCTATTTTTTTTCAGAGCCGGGAATCACAAAAAAGTCATATGTTAGCATGT